>KV751397.1:486676-502055 GCA_001698575.1 Mola mola
GGAAACCTCTTTGCTGTAAGATGTCACTTTGGTGGTCTCAGGTGAACTAGCCTGTGTTTAGACTGGTCTGAGTGAAACCAAAGTTCCAAAGGCCGACGTCACTATCAGAGGGCATTAGTTAATGTCCAATGCATGTTTTAAATTTGATTATAATTTGGTCTGGTGCAATTGCAAACTCAGCCTGTGGGCTACATCATGATCTGCAAGGAAGAACCAGCTATTTTTTGGTTCCAGTGAGAACCAACTTTTCTGGTTCCAAACCAAAAGTTCTTAGTTCTGGCCGGTCTGAAATTAGGTGCGGGAACCAGAACCGGCACGGAGCCGTGTCGGTGTGAAAGCACGATGGAAGTATGCTACGGTCAGTGAGTGTTTTATTTGTCCTGTCTGTCTCCCTTGACTGTGTTTGAGGGTCATGGCCTTCACCGAGACAGTGACTGCACACACGCTGCTACTCTCATCTCATCAGCATCAGTGTAAAGACTCCATGCAGGAGTTCCTCAGTTCATTGCCCGTAGCCCAGCATGGAGGTATTCATGTCTGAATCTATTCAGTATCTTTTTGCTTTTACTTAATTGATAAATTGCTTAGTAAACCTTGTTCTCCTCATTCCCTAGAAAAACTTTGCCTTTTGTTGTTTTCAGCTTCGCTGAACATCAGTCTTGTTATGGCTCAAGAGTTTTCCGGTTCTGAACCATAGATCACTCTCTGACTTAACTTGCCACGATCAGGCTCAAAACCAACTGCCAGTGTTAATTTCATCAATAAAAATTATGATGACATGTGTTCTTTAGCAACCTTTTTTTCCATGATGATGACGAGACAATGAGCTAAAAATATATACTTAATAATAAAAACTATGATGAAATGTATATATTTTTTTTTTTAACAAAATGAGACTGGACTAAAATTGTAGCAGTGGTTGAGTAGACATTTATAACGCATAATATCCTCTTATCTAGTCTGTCTCTCTAAATATGAGTGATGTATGGCGGGATGAATGGCTAAATCTCAGTGTTAGCCCTTTCCTGCTCTGTGTTCAGACCAGGGTTAGGGAAGGGAAGATGTGCTACAGGACTAACTCCTTCACCTTAACCAGCAGTGAAACAGCATATTGCAGACTCTACCTTACTCTGGAGAAACTGTAGCTTTTGTTTACTGATGTCAGGGTTCGTTTGTCAGTCATGCCTCTGTCTAATTAGTTTTCTGTTTCCTGTTTTATTTTGGTAGTGTCTGGCCGTATCCTCGTCTTCCTGTCAAGCGTTTCCCGGCTTTATGTCTTACACACCTCTATCTCATATGTCCCCTGTGTATAAATGTTCTATTCCCCCACCCACTGTGACAGCATTCCAGCAATCTCCTTGTGTTTAGACCTGTTTGTTCTTTAAATCAAAGTTTTTGCCTGCAGATTTTGAAACCTCTCCATCTGTTGATTGCCTACTCGTATACTGACCTAGATCAGATTTTATGTTACTGACTTTTCTCCATGTCAGTGTCTGCCATTTTGAGTTCAGTCTGCCCCTGGTCTTGATAACTGACAACTTAGCTTGTTATAAAACATTTAAAACACTAGTAGACTGTAAACAAGCAGCTAACATCTACTTCTACAGTCACTTCCACTCAACTTTCTGTCTCTGCACACATTTACTTTCCTTTAGTCCCATACGCCATAAGTATCGTCCTGGATGGAGCCATAATACTCTTACACCAGGTGATAATAATAATACAGCCTGTATTGACTTAGTCTACAGAAAGAAAACTATTTGACTTAAAGCAATGACAAACGTTCAGGAAAATGTAATGACTTTTTGTTGATGAAAACAAAAATAATTTAAAGAGTCTAAAATATGACTAACACTAATAAGTATTTTAATCTGAAGACTGGGACTAAATCTAAAATAGCTGCCATAATGACTACTGCCAGTTGCTGCCTGGTATCACCACATGACCACGCCATTGCCACAGCAACCTACACTGTCTTCCACTGTCTGCCATGCGGTGCCACCCAATAACCATACCTCACCCCGTAACAAGAAAACACCTCTCAACCTTTCAAAGTCTCTGCGTCCGCTTTTGGGATTCAATTCAAATTGAATATCAAATCTTAACAGAATTAATTTTAAAGGAAAGATATTGACAGGGATTTGTGGCTGTCATAGACACAGGCAATGCGGTGCATTTAATTTTATTTTGCAGTGACTGTGGGGAGGGAAAATAATGTAATTAACTATCTCTGTGGGGGAAATTCTATTACAAGCTTCTATTCTGCCATGCAAAGTGTGGTGCAGGGAGATGTCACAGGCCATCAAGCAGAAAGCCAGGGCTGTCTGCATTCTAAACCAAACTTCCAATTTTCTCCTCCTATCTTTCTTCATTCTCACTGAAGCTGGAAATTGAGTATGGCACACTTATGTGAAGAGGGAGGAAGGGGGGAAAAAAGGTAAGCTGCTTTTCAGGAGTTTAACAAGTTATTTATTCAATTTACATTACCTGTCTGTTGGTTTGTGTGAAGCAGCAGAATTGCAGAATTGTTTGATCTTTTTGGGGCGCCTGGTAATTATACATTTCTAAATATCTAAAAGTCAAAAAACTTTTGGATGCTGTGTCACTCATGTCAATCAGTCCACATAAAATCATAAAAGTGAAACATGCATGCAATCAAAAGTCACTCTAAGTAATTTTTCAATGTATTGTTTTTAATACTGACATGACAAAAGTTGTAAAAAAAAAAGTAGCTTACCAGCCTCTGAGTAAGCAGTCTAATGTATAAATTTGTGCCCTTTCAGCTTTCAAGAACAGGGGCTGCTTATCGCAATGCAAACCATCGCCCATTTTTATCTCTAATCTCTAATAATCACTAATGTATGGCATACCTTTTGGAGAGAGGTAACCCTTAGCTCTGCGATCTGCGATCATTTTTTTGGGAAAAAACAAACACAAAGCAAACAAACACCCCCCCCCCAAAAAAAAAACAACAACTCAGCACTGTTCATCGTATAGCATAGCATAGTGTAGCAAAGTCCAGTGTGGTGTTGTGTAGTATTTACTCAAAAGAACTGAAATCAAATCAGTGTTTGATTAGCATGTAATTTTCCACTACAGTGCCTAGTAACCTAGTAAGCCATGACTGAATGAATATGTCCACCATTACATTCCCCTTCATCCTGAAAAATTAGCTGATGTGCTCATCATTCTTTTGCAAAGTGCTTTTTACATTCCTGTCTTTCAGCTTTGGATAGGAAGCTGAGAGTTGAAAGACCCCTATACTCTGAGAATAACATGAGTATTGGAAAGGGAATTAAAAAGGGTAGGTTTAATGGCCTCAAGAAAATTGCAGGCCACATGAGACCCCCCTTTGGTTCTGCTTCCCTGGAGCGTTGAGTGACAGCTCCTATGCCACAATTGTGTTATTCCCTTGCCAGTGGTGGCTGTTTTAGTTCTAGGTTTCCGAAAGGAGAAAAAAGGACTGTGTCTGACAAGACTGTAGCTCTGTGTTTTGCTCTGTCTGACACTTCACAGGACAGATATACCATTCACCTACCAAAATCACCAGTTGTCTTTAAAATTGTTACTACTGCAAAGAGTCACAGCACCCAGGGATAAAGTGCAGGGCAAAGAAGCCCATGTAGGAATATCGGTGTATCTTTTGTGAACTGTGTGGGACTAAATAGCAGCTGGTGTACAGATATATAAGGCTGCTACCCATCTGCAAATGATCATGATATAACAAACACCTACATATATGCCCCTTTACACACAGGATACGTATATGGATGCATGCAGATGATTTATAACACAGTTTTGATAACAGTTTCTCGGAATTTCATTGATGAACAGATGGAGGTGGTGATCAAAACATAACATGTACGAAAGAAGGAAACAAGAAAATGTAATCGTCCTTGTACAACACAAGAAAATTATAATCTAATTTCAGCCACACACGGAACATACAAAGAAAGAATGATAATAAAAAAATAATAAATAGAGCATTTAAAGTGATTTAAATACAAATATGGGCCTACATTTAAGATACAGATACACAGAGGAAAAATACTTTTGCATTCGTATTTTTAAAATTTCAAATAACAATTTTAAATCGCGATGAATGTAAATGGCAGAAACAAAATGGTGATGACATCATATGAGAAGCACTGTCAACGTCAACATTAATTGTAAACAGATTACAGCCTCGATGCTTGTCCACCAACAATAACATAAACATAGAGCATGCTGCCTTTCATCATGCGCCCTGCCTGCTTGGAACACAGTTCCACTCTTTGACTGCAACAATTTGATCCGGGATGTTGTGGTGGAGACAGGTCTTTTTGTCAAGCTGCAGACACAATATTGCCTATTTTCCATTTCTTGGGTTAGGGTTAGGGTTAGGATCTTTCGCAGGTTGAATCCCATTTTGCCTTTTTCATTTTCCTACACAAACCTTAAGTCCAAACTGAGCTAGCATGATGCCCATTGTGTAGATATTTTTTTCTCATCTATGGTTGTGGTGTAAGTGAACATTTAAAAAGTGCAAGTGATCAAAAAATGAACAATTGTAATATCAAAAATCTGTGAGCTATAATCCAAAACCTCCTCCAATGCATGTGACTACATTTCTATCACAGGTAATACAATCTGTATTTCTGTAATAACCCCAAAAAGATTAAAGATCACGGATTAAAAGCAAATGTACCAAGTTTGAAAAAGCTACTGGCTGCTGTTTCTTACTAGAAAGAAAATTACATTTTTGTGGTTTTAAATAGATTTGATTGTTGTAGATGCAAAAAGCTTCAGACATGGTGTCAAATTGGTGATTATAATTATTACCATTGGCAACATTTGGTTAAAGTGCAAACATGTTTATGAATATTGCAATTTACAACATGCAAATCAAAATAATCAAAACCTCAGAACCATAAAGATGAAAGAACAAAAAGAAGGAAAGAAAAATAATTCATTGAACTGATGCACAATTGAGCAAACAAAATATAAACAATTTGTTGTTTATATTTTGTTTTGTGGTGTTTGTATATGTGTGTCAGACAGTGAAAGAAAGCAGCTCAGATGGGTAGCATTTGCATAGCTGTCCTGCCTCTGCTGACATAGTTGTGAGGCTAGATATGAGTAGAAACCACATCAGACTTTCTCCAAACAGGAAATATCCCTGGTGTCAGGATGCATTTGGTCAGTGTTTTCACTGATTGCTTCCTACATTTCATTATGTTAAATGCGGCTTCCTAAATATGCAGCAAAGAGTGTTATACAGGGAAGATGTCCAGGAAACTCATTTTGGGAGCATCTTAGTATGCCGACCATGAAACGAGAGTCTTCCTATCCTGCAGCTTATTGTGAACAGCTTTTAAAAAGCTTATGACAGGGTGAATTGCAATAGCAGACAACCACATCATCCTTTATTCTGCTCCTGCAATTCCAGTGGTTCAACAAGAGTGAGGATGAAGCCTTTCAGATACGTTTGGCATTCTGCCAAACGTATCTGCATTCTTAACCTGCTGTGGGAAATTTCCTTTTCGGCTAGTTTAATTTCCAAAATAAAAACGGCACAAAAATGTGGCAGTAAAATAGTTCACTCAGCCTGAAGTGTATCTATTGCTGCTGTGTTATAGTTACACCATTAAGCATGGCAATATAGGGCAGTATTTGAATTCAGCTGCACTATCTGTAAATATAACAAAGATAACTCTGACTGTCAGTTTCTCTCCCAAAAGCCACATTAAAAGAATATTCCCAAAATGAATCTGATTATCTTAGTGCGATAAAATGTTGTTGCTAAGAAGGGCAGACAGGCAGGTGTCCTGAGAATACATCATAACAACCATTAGCATTTGTAATATATAAAAACCCTTCAATTGGAACAGGAATTAGGAGGTACAAAATAGAGAACTGATCTAAAGTCAGGTTAGGCCACAGATTACTCTGTCCAGCAGAGTTCATTTTGTGACTCTCTACATTTAGATGTGAGAGGGAAGCAACAAAACACTTCCACTGACATGGGCTCTTCACCATCTCCAAGGAGCTGCTTATTTGATTAGGGAAATGTTAATAAAGCATTTTTATGCTGCTTAAATTATGCATGTATATTGAAAGCTCAGAATTTAAAAGAAATTATAGATGGTCTCCTGATTTGTATAAAACTCCTGGTTACAGTTAAATTTTATTTTTATTTCTCATTATTACATTTAAGCAATCTACTGTATACTAAACCAAAATAGTGAGAGTTATTATTATTACAGTTGTATGTTGGTATGCATAAGAATGCTAACATTGCCATGGTGTGCATATTAGCATTTAGTTGAAATCATCACATTATCACTGAACTTGCCACTTGAATTTGACAGATCTGGTCTACTTTACTGTTTTCTTTCATTTGTTTGGCTAGGTTTAGATATGATGAGTGAGATTGGTTAGGGTTAGGGTAAAGCTAAGTAGATGCAGAGTAGGGTCTTACTAGGAAAAACCCAGCGGAAAAAAAAATAATGCGAATGCACCACTGTAATTATGAATGATACTCCTCAAAACTCTACACACAAAAAAACCCCCCAATGAATGCTGATAAATGTTGCACTAGGAACAAGTTATTCTTTTTAATTGTTGGATGTTTCTTGTCAACAGTTGCATAGATATCTCTATAATTGTTGGTGGTCTGTGGGGAAGATACTTTCAGGCCGTAAGGGATCTTTTTGTCGCAGTTGAACAGAGGCAATTTGGCAATGAGACTGATTGGCCTCACTGTGTCTTGGCCAGTACATATAAATGTGTCACGGTGTGCCAAAAACACTTGAAAATGGGGTTGGACCCAAATGCAAACACTGTAAGCAGAGCTGAAGCAGAGCTGAGCAACAAATTTATCCAAGTAACTTTCAGATTAACTTTAAATTTAACCTGTGATGCACTGCCATGGCATTTTATGTCAGTCCCAATCTGTTTAGAACAGGTTATGTTTATGTTTATCTCAGTGTTACCTTATCTAAATTCCCATTCACACAGGTAGTCCTACAGCTGAGTTGGTTGAAAGCAGAGATCTTAATTAGCGAGTCAATTTCCGAGACTGTAACATGAGTAGAATTATCCAAAATGTTTACACAGGATGAGGAAAAGTATTTGACATGTCTGTACCATACTATCACAGCATATTGGGATCATAGAAGTTGTTTTTTTTAAAATAATGATACTAATCATGATACTATTGTGTTCATTTCATTACTACCACATCTGATGAAGTTGGCCTATTTCATGAGGTCATCACTGCAGTTACACTACATGATTAACAACGGTGTCAGATTTGTATGATGACATTGATCCTGTCTTGAGAATCATTTCAATCAATTTCAGAAAGTATCTGTTAAAATGTAGCGTTATATCAGAGAATTTTTATTTTTAATTTTTCTTGCAAAATTGTGATTTATTTTTTTCATATATTATAATCTCAAACACTCAGAATTTTGTCTAGGAGTATTACTGCTCTCCATGTTCCTCCTCTCTGATGTTGTAGCGGATATTTCAATTTTAACATGAAGACAGAGTCAAAATGGAGGAGGACATGAGGAGGACGTGTCTAGAGTGCTGCCAACATGCTTCCCTAGCTTTGTTGTCAGTTTAAGCATTAGCTTTTGCTATTAACATTATTAACTTCAAATCCTGAAATTATCATTATATATTCTTCCTGGTGAAATATGGATCAGGAGTCATCATGAAAAAGCTGCATTGCTGAGCATGCTGGGTTTTTTTAAATTATTTTGAATACACTCCATTCAGAACTTCAAAGTCAAATATTTAATCATTTATTTGATTTAAAAAAACAAATCTAAAATAGTAGACACAAAAATTCAATGTCTAAAACATTGGTAGGATCTATAACACTGTCAGGCAAACACAGAGCTACAATGTTGGTACAAATATATATCTCTTCCAGATCTACAGTAAAATATTCCAATGCTTTAGTACAAAAGTTAAATGTATAACTTTTTTTAAATTTCTTTCTTTTAGTTAATGACTAAAACTCGTGATGGGAAGAAAGACGCACAGACCAAAACAATTGGCTTTGTCTTAAATGTAAGAACGTAATCATTTTGGCTTTATTAAGGTAATATTACATAATATACACATGACAAATATAATCTTGTGACAAATATTCTAACATGGCGAACAATAAACTTTATACTCAACTACTAAAATATTCACTTTCCTATTTATACAAAAAGACAGTAAATGAAACAATAGTTTCATTTGTCCAGTAGAAATGTCAGTTTTCATGATAGTCAAAGATGGACTCAAATGACTAGAAATCAAAATATCTATTACCTGGTGATCTTAGAATCTGCATTTAACATGAGTCTGGGAATCGATGAGTCCATTGTTATTCTCCATTGTTGTGTCACTTCATTTAATTTTAACAATGGAAAGGGGCTTAAGAGATGTGTCTGTTTTAGATAACCATTAGGTTGGGGAGATGGTTTCTGTACTAAGGGGAAGTGCTCTTTACTGTGGAGATCCTAAAAATGGGTGCAATGCATTTTTAGGGTCTATATCAGATTTTCTGCTGTTAGTTCTGGAGCAAAGCTTACTTTAAACACAAACTTTTCTCCATGGCAGTACAACATCTGGCCTTTTTACTCATAAACTCAATTACTATAGAATGTCATGTATGATCGGAGAGATGTGATCACACTGCAGTCAACAAAAGAGTGTAAAATCAATGCAATGAATCAAGAGCAATATTGACAGCTGGGATGCTGTCAATATGCAATGCTCTACCGGCCCTTGAAGACGTTATTAGCCGATAGCAGTTATCGGCAAGTAAGGTGGCATTCACTGATACCAGCAGCCGATAATAATTGGTTGTGTCTCATTATTTTTGCACTGGTCACATCTGCTGTACTACAACTGGTTGCAGCTAGCAGTAGTAAGTGAGAACCTTCCGATGGAAATCAGAGGTGGTCTCAATTTTCAATCTTCAATTCTTATGAAGAAGATTTCTTTATTTCCTTGACACAAATGAGAATGGGTTATTGGCCAAGTTATAATATTGGTATTGGCATCAGCCCAAAATTTCAATGGCTTTTCATCCTTACTTTTCATAAAATGTAATACATTGAAAAAAATACAGCTACGGAGTAAATAATTGTGTGAGTATCAGAGCAGGATACTGAGTTTTAAGATCAATATATATATATAAGTCCTTTTTTTTTTTTACATAAATTATCCACATTGGAATTAACTTATCTTATAAATGCTATTTATTGTTTTATTTTTATGAGTAATTTGTGCATTGATGAAGTGATGCCCCACAGTGAAGCACCATGTTGGCATAAGAAGAAAAGTAGCTGTAGGCTGGCTTGTAGCTTGGCTCTTTACTGGAGAATAATGGACCGCCTGCCAGTTCTTCTACTACATCCCGCCAACAGGAAAGCATACATGCACAGCACTGATAGCAAAATTTGCAATGTCAAGCCTTTGATAAACAAGTGTTCTCCCCATTGAGACAAATAGTCTTTCTGGGAGTCCAGGCTGGAGTGTTTCCATGGTGAATACCATTGTAATACAAACTTTATTTTACCATCGACAACAGATACATTTCTTGACCTGTATTTGTCCGTATTTCGACTCCTATTGGTTGAATTGTAAAAGAAAACTTTTTTTTTTTTTTTTAGTATTTAGTGGAATTTTTTAGAGGAAGATATATTGGTAATCCAGTGATTTAATTCTAAATAGTTAACATGACATCAAACCTCTAGCTGTTGCCTGTTCTCAGTCCCATCTCAACAAATATCTATGTTTTGTCATGATTCCTTGCATTTCATCCAGACGCACAAGGCGTAACCTTTGGCATCAGATAGAGACATGTACCTGTGATGTTAATTCATCCGTCTTTTTTTAGACATTTTCAGAGAACATATAGAGATGATGTAGCGTGACATACTTGGCGAAACTTGGCCAAGTGGGATTGAGGTTGGGGTTGGATTGTCACATGCAACACTTTTACCTCGGAGACCATAGTTTGTTTCCCATTTAAAACCATCAGTCATTTCCTCAACTGTAATGTAACTAAAAACCTAAAAAACTGAATAACTGAACCAATATATATATAGACCTGGCCATGTACAAAAAACAATGAAGGGCAAGTAACTAGTTAAGATTAAACATACGTCATTTTAATAAATCAGTTTTTTAACAAAAGTAATTAACTCATTTTGAAACAAAGACATCATCAGTAACATAAAAGCTGCTCTTGGGTTGAGATCAGGTGACTGACTTGGCCATTGAAGAATATTTCACTTTTTGCCTTAGAAAAGTCTTCAGTTGCTTTTGCAGTAAGTTTACGGTCATCATCCATCTGCATTGTGAAGAACCGTCCGATCACTTTTTTAGCGTTTGACTGAGCGTGAACAGAGTATAGCCCTATACATCTGAGAATTCATCTTGCTACTTCTATCAACAGTCACTTGGTCAATAAACAGCAGTGAGCCCGTTCCATCGGCAGCCATACATGCCCATGCCAAAACACTGCTTCCACTGTTTTTAACAAATAATGTGGTATGCTTTGGATGATCAGCCATTCCTTTCCTTTCACATTTTAATCTTCCCCATCATTCTAATACAAGTTTATCTTTGTTTCATCTGTTCAAAGACTCTAATTCCAGAACTTTGGAGGTCTTTTTATATATTTTATGAAAAAGTCTTATCTAGCCTTTCTGTTCTTGAACATTACCAGTGGATTGCACCTTGTTGTAAACCCTCTATATTTACATTCATGAAGGCTGAAATTTAGACTTTGACAATGATAAATCGACCTTCTCCAGAGTATTCCAGACTTGTCTCTGAGTTGAAACATTTTTTTTTCTCACCAAGCAAAGGACTCTGCCGTCATCCACTTTAGTTGTCTCCTGTGGTCTTGATGTTGTTGAGCACACCCGATTTGAGTGACTTTCTGATAGATTTATTTCTTTTTTTCAGCTTAGTAACAGCATCCTTCACTTGCACTGATACCTCCTTAGACTTCTTGTTGATAGCTCCATTTAAAAATCTGCTTCATTTGTGTTGAAATAACGAAGTAACGGACCACACCTGGCCATGAAACTTTTCAGTCAATTGTCCAAATATTTTTAATCCTCTGAAAATTGAGATCCTATAAATAAAATGTCTGTAATTCCTAAAGAATAAAATCCATACTTTTGTGAGACCTCAATTAAAACTAAGGGTTTGCACGTTGATCACATCTTGATTGTGTTATTTCAAATCCACTGTGGCATTGTCTAGAGGCAAAATTATAAAAACTGTAAGATTGTTCAAATACTTCAGGACCTATCAATTGAATCACTGTACTGTTCCCTTGATAAAAGCAACTAAGATTTTACATGTTATTTGAAAGACTTAAAGATGTTGAAAATATTAAACTTTAGAAAATAAATCTCTCTTTGCTGACTCTGCTGAAGCCTAATATCATTTTCAGGAATATTTGCTGTCCAGAGACCATCAAGTTCTCTCTCTATATATCTCTCTATATCTCTCTATCTCTCTATCCATCCATCCATATATATATCCTGAAGCCTGGAGCCTACAGCCCATACTCGGCACAGATGTTTCTTTATACTATGCCAGCCACTTGTTGTGACGCTCCAAGTATGCCTTACCTGTCTGCATCTTGCACCCTGCTGTTATGTGCTGCACTGTCTCATGGGCATCTTTGCGCAGTATGCAAATTTGGGCCTGTCTGGTGTGGTAGACCCGGCGTCTATCGATCTGGTGTTCAAGGCCTGTTATTTGCTGCCATGATCAGTGCCTTTGTGCTGTCCCTGAAACCAACCTTCTCCAGCCACTGATATGTTTTCTCGATATCAACCACTTCCTCTATTTGTCGGTGTTTAATCTCATGCAGGCACTTGTCCCTCCATGATGGTCTCTCTTTTTTTCCTTCTCCTCACTGGGTTTCTTCTGCCTGAAGCATTCACGTAACAGGTCATCATTGGGGGCAATCTTCCTGATGCATTCCTGGATCTTTGTTTCATCTTGGATAGTGGTTCTGACGCTCACTAATCCCTCTTTCCGCTTGGTGTGCAACCGCAGGGTGCTGACCTTGGGGTGAAACCTTCCATGCATGGTGAGGAGCTTCTTGTCCTGATATCTGTGGCTTCTGTCTCCTCCTTTGGCCAGGTAATTATACCAACAGGGTATCTGATGATGGGCAGGGCTTAGGGGCTCTGACCATTCAGCTGACTTCACAGGACCTGCCTGACTATACGTAGGTATTTGGCTGTGGCTGACTTCCTTGCAACCTATTCATGATTCCAATATGCCTGCAGGATCCCATAGTATTTGTGGCTGTCCTGAACATCGGCAATGTTGCCTTCTGGTAGTTCAACCCCTTTAGTTGTGATCATTTCGGCTCTCTTTGATATCATTTGGCTACACTTGTCTAGCCCTAATGACTTGTCAATGACAGTGCTTTAGATCCTGGTGATGTGGATCAGTGAGTCGATGTCTCACTCACTCTTTGCATACAGCTTGATGTCATCCATGTAGAGGAGGTGGCTGATCATTGTTCCATTTCTGAACCGGTATCCGAGGCCACTGTGATGAACTTCCATTTATATGTTATTTCTGCATTATTTTGTTTTATTGTGACATGATTCTGCATTTTATTTTGTCATAAGTATATCTATTTGTATGATTAAGTACATTAGAATAACACAAGAGTAAGTGATATACAGCAGTAAAGAAATGATCAATGTTTCATCCTCTCATGCTTTGTCTGCATGGAGAGCACAGTTTAGAACGTAAAAAAGAGGTCATGAACAGGTCAAAGAGTTCAGATACAGTTTAATGGCTAGTGATCATCTCAACATGCTTTGTGATTGGCTCATTCTTGATTACCCGCGATAACTTGCGAATTCAGGGTGAAGAACATTCTGAATGAACGTTACTTGGGTGGAATGACACGCACGCTTTGGATGCACTCGTCACAGTGGACATCATTGGACCGGATATCTTCTCACTTTTGGATCCCTTTCTTTGAACAGATCTCGTGGACTTTTTCCATTTGGGACAGTGACAGAGACACTATGTGTGCGCAAGTGTGGTAGGCTAATCGTAATGGCCATGCCTAAAGGACAGTGAGATGCATCATCATGCTATTGTGGTAATGTTACCATGTTTTGGAGTGGTTTGAATGTGAACCTTTTTGTTTAAGACCTAGGCAAAATTATTGTGATATTGTGAACTGTACATTTATTTTGATAGGTTTCAGATAAAACAGATTGAAACTTATCTAATGACTCTCTGTGCCTGCATTTGCTGCCATGCTAACACGTAACACCACTCTTTGTGATGATCTGGCTGAGGGGGTTCAGGCCAATGCAGAACAGCAGGGGGGGATAGGGCATCTCCTTGGTATATGCCACACTTGATGCTAACTTTGGCAATTGGCCTTGAATTGGCTTCCAGAGTAGTCTTCCACAGCCCCATCGAGTTCTTGATGAAGGATCTTCGTGTCCTGTTGATCTTGTATTGCTTCAAGCACTCCAGTATCCATGTATTCGACATTGAGTCGTAAGCTTTCTTGTAGCCAATCCAGGCAGTGCACTGGTTGGTCTTCCTGGTCATACAGCTCTGGAAACTGCCCTGTCCACCAGTAGCTGGTGTTTGGCTCCTCTGGTGTCACTACCAACCCCTTTGTGGGCCCTGCTCATGTATTGAGCCACATGCCTACTTTTCTTGGCCGCAATGATGCCTGACAGGAGTTTCCATGTCATGCAGAGGCAGGTTATTGGCCGGTAGTTGGATGGAATTGTTCCCCTTTGGGGTTCCTTCATGATCAGGACCGTCTGACCTTGGGTCAACCACTCTGAGTCAGTCCCATCTTTCAGCAGCTGGTTCGTCTGAGCTGCCAGACGTGCATGGACTGCAGTTGGTTTCTTGAGCCAGTAGCTGTGGATCATGTCAGGGCCTGGTGCTGTCCAGCTCTTTATCCTTGAGACTATTTCTTGGATGTCTGCCATTGTGATGTTTACTGGCTCTTGTTCTGGGATATGCCTGTGGTCCTCTCTCAAGTCCAATATATATGCTATATATATATATCATAACCCTAACCCCTAACCCAAGTAAAGAGTGAATATATCAGAAAACTCTGACTATAAAACAAATTCTCTTTCTTTGGGCATAAAATTAAGTTAAGTAAATATACATTTTTAGTCTCATATGGTATGGAAATGCTGTAGCAGCGTTTTCTCCACCTCATCACTCTCCCTCTCTAAGGTCAACGGTAAAAGGAATCAACCCACTGATTGACTTATTTACCTGAATCCAATTTTCATGTTCACTGACTGCAATGAGCGACTTCATTCCAGGAAGAATTACGCTTTTTCTATCAGCTTTTGATAAACAAATTGAGTGCTGCTTCAAGCCATCGAAAGGAAAAAATGTTGAGCATTCAGTATGAATAAATCACTGCACACAGCACACACTTCGGGGAAGAGATTTTATTTAGGAACCAAGTCATGATACCACAATCTGCCTGCATGTAGTAGAGTGAAAAAGATATTCTCTAAGAAAAAGCAACTGTCCTGTAAAAATGTTTTCATCCATTTTTCCCTTCTGTTTTTCCATCTGCAATCTATAACTTCCACCCATATCTACATATCTGATCCCTAATAATACAATGCTGGGACATCTAACTTGATTGTTAGTTTTTGAATAATGAAATAATAAATGACAATAATTTTAGTCAGAACTCAAGGTAACAAAAAAGCTTGTTGTTCCAAACCCAAACCTTTACAACCCTTAAAATAAATAGAGCAAATTAACTTGTCTTTGATAAATGACAAATAACTAGCAATACATTTCAAATGATTAAATTGCGAGTAATAGCTTCAGTTCTATTTTAGTTAGTTAAAAGCGTGAATTAACAAAATGTTATTATGTTTACTGTAAACTTATAGATACAACAAGTATGCTAAAATAAAGTTGCTTGAAATTTCTATCCTATGTATTTGCAAATCCCTGCAAAAAAAAAAAAATAACTGATTGGTGTTATAAGTGGCTTTTACTATGAAGAGGCAACAGTGGGAAACATTGGATTTACATTACCAGGAACCTGACTTAGTAGCATACTAGTAGATGTTTAGACAGCAGAAAGAAAATTAAGCTACAAAAATATCATTGCAGGTGTGTGGATATGAATAGTAACAATGATTACTGCTATTCTGTTGGTAAACATTTGTTGTGGTCCTACATGAAAATTTGTCATAAAAATTGAGGATAAACTATAGGAAGATGTTTCTTTTTCAGAAAGTTTGATATGACTGGCTCATATAACCCGAAACAAAGAAGGGAGAGGTATGCCAGATTAAATCATTATCAAAATAGAGTATTG
>KV751397.1:502289-531622 GCA_001698575.1 Mola mola
GTGGTGGCTAGTGGCCAATGGTGAGCCGTGAGAGGGCTGAATCATTTCCATTAAAAAATCCTAATGTATGAGGTGATTTGGTGGTGGAATATGTACTTTCGGAATATGGAACATTTGATGTCAGAACAGCAGGACTAGATCCCCCTGAGGAGAGCCCACAACATGTATTACAGCAATTATTGTTTGATTCTTGCAATGTTGTAACGAAACCTAAAAATACCACATAATCACAGATTAGGATTAGAATAGCTAAGTATAAAGACTTAAAGGAGAAGGAAACAGTTTGCCCTGGGTCTTTATTTCATATTCAAAACTTCACTCAGAAGACTTAAGATCATGTTCTACTTGAAACGAAACATCACCAATAATTTCTTAAAATGAACCAAGTAGCTTTTGTGCCAATTGTAATGAAATTGTGATGTTTTGTCCCAAAAGTTAAACAAAGTGATGGAAACATTCTCCATCAGGATGAGGTATACAGGGCGCAAGCCTTGGGAGATTGCATTTCTGGACAAGATGCAAAGAGTACATGATAAATCGTCGGTATTTGATCACCGGGGATCAACCTGAGAACAGGTTGAGAAATTTTAATGTGTTTACACAGAATTAAAAGCATCATTTCCAAGACCTTTAATGTCAGTCTCCGAAAAGACAAATTTTTGGAATAATTTTCCATTTTGAAGATAGGATTTGGAAGCAGAAAGGTAATACCATATTGATAATTATGTTTTCTTTTGTGTATAACCTCAATGAAAGAAACACTATGTTGCAGCTATCCATACACCAGCTCTAGAGAGGACCTTTCTTGTATTTTACATTTTTGTGGCCAGGGTGACACAAAAGGTTGCTCAGTTACCTGCAATCTGCAACTAGATCTGCAGGAGGCATTTTTTTTTTTTTGATCGTAAACAAAATCATTGCATAGGTTATGTTTACTCTTTTTCTATTGTGCTCATACCAAAAGACTGATCTGTATAACTGTAAGGGTTTTGATTGATTTGAGAGTAATAGGCATTAGAACTTTTATTTATTTATTTTAAGAATAATGAAAACCCCTATACAGTAAATATTGATTGTTAGATACCACAGAGAAGTCAATGGTAAATTATATAGGATATTTACTGATTTTTGAGGATTTTAGATTTCTTAAATCTTAAATGTACATCTTTTATACTTTGAGAGAATTCACACCTGATACATTCAACTCAGCATAGCCCTTGCTTAGTCAAGCGTCAGTCAGCTACAGAACATGACATTTTGGTAGATCTCGATTTGTGGCCAAGGACAAAGGAGAACAGTTGTCTGAATGTCACACCTGTTTGGACTGCAAAGGGCTCAATCTTAAAACTCAGTAAACTGGAACTGGCTGTAATGTTCCATATACTATATTCAGTATATAGTAGAAACAGGGGTCATGGCTACTGAGGCACAGTTCAAAATGCCACATTGGGTGAGCTGAAGTCTTTTGACTTTATACTGAGGTCAGTAAAAGAAATGCTGCACACAGAAAGTGTTGAGCACAATTTCCTTTCATTCACAGGGAAAACAGAAATAACTTCTAAAGGCAAGCAAAGAAAAATGGATGCTTCACACAAAATTTATATTTTAAAATCTTTTGTTTTTATGGTAGCGTATTGCATTCACCTGAAAAAAAAAAAAAATTTTTAGCTTTTTAGCTTTTTTAGCAACTTTTTAAAATCTTTTAAATCCAGAAAAAACAGAGCTACCCCGAGCCGATCTGACTAGCTGAGCACATCACCTACACTAGTGCTAGTACTGCTCTCCCAGTAGTATCTCCCAATGTCTTAAACCCAATGTCATAGTCCATTCCTGGTTTTCCCCTCTACCAACCCACTCTACCTGCCTGCCTACCTCTCCTAATCAAGATCATTAGACTCACCTGTTCCCCCCAGTCGGCTCTATCACCCAGCCTCCTCTTAACCAGGTCCTCCACACTCACTCTCTGCCAGATTGTTGTCGCGTCATGCACTACTCTCCAGCACCCTTTTCCGGACGGATCTCCTGGTACCTTACCTGCCTTCTGTCCCCTAGCACATCTCCTCATGTCTGCCACGGTAACCTGACCTGCCTTCTGTCTTTGGACTTGGCATCTTCCCGCTCCCTGTTTGCCTGCAGCCTGTCTGGACTCCCTCTCCGGGGACTCCTGCCCCATTCAGAACTTGGATTGTGCTCGCCGACCAGGCTTCCTGATTGTCGTCTGTTTGGACCATTGAACATTGGCAATAAAGTTCTGAACTCTTCCGGTCTAGGTTTGTGCTGTTCTTGGGTCTGCTCTCACATCCGTTACACCCAAGCCAAAATAAAACTGGATTAAAGTAAACAGGTGCCTGGACATGTTTGCTCCAGTGAAATCGAGCTCTGTTTTTCTGAATTTACTAGATAATAGGTCAGAAATTCTGATAAAAACACTCCTGTTTTTCTGAATTTCCAAGGTAAGTCAGAAATTCTGAATAACAGAGGCTTTTTTTTTTTCAAGTGAATGCAACATGTTCCAGTAGTTTTGAAGACAAAGCATAATAAAAACATTCATTCCATACATCCAAACACTCCTTAGAACATAAAGTACATTTAAATTATTTGATGAGCATGAGTGATTTTTAAATGTACAATCATTTCTTTGGCATCCTGAAAATGAATTATGAATGAAATCGTTCTCAATAGACTTTTTTTTTAATAGCAGAAATGTTAACTTGAAGCATGGATGCACATAGAAACAGAATATTAGAATAGAGAATCCATTTAATTTACTAGATGAACTAGTTCTGAAGCCCTCCCATCATTCATACTATCTAACTAGCATGCATTATTGAACACTTAAGCCATGTTTCCACCAAGCAGTACAGTTCAGTTCAGTTTGGTATGACACACGTGGGAACGGTATGCTCATTATCATTGGTTCTTCCTGAGGTTTCTTATTTTTCCCTGTTAAGTTTTTCCTGACCTGGTTCAAGGGTCTAAGGACAGTGGGTTTCACATCTGTATAGTTTGTACAGATTTGATAAGGGTGGTAAATAAAGAATCCATCCAACCACCCATTTGCTACTGCTTGCAGTGTCACGTGGGGGAGTTGGAGCCTATCCCAGCATCATCAAGCGGAGGTGGGGTACACCCTGGACAAGTCACCAGTTCATTGTAGGGCTGACATATAGAGACATACGACGATTCACATTCACACCTACGGTCAATTTTGAGTAACCAATTAACCTAACCCCCTTTGCATGTTTTTGTAATGTGGGAGGAAGCCTGAGTTACCAGAGGGAACCAATACAGAGTCCAATGCAAAGACCATGCAAACTCCGCACAGAAAGGTCTGACCTGGAAATCAAACCCAGGACCTTCTTGCTGTGCGGTGTTCAGTGCTAACTCTTAACATGTATAATTGTATACAGTAATTTAATAGAATGAACCTTTTTAAATAGTGTAATAATATACAGGTGTAAATGATAACATTATTGTATACTCCATTTTATAAGCATACCTGTGCGGCCAACATAAAATTGAAAGCTGAAAAGTAAACTGTCTTTTATAACAATAACCATTACCAGAACCCCCCGCTGGTGTGAACTGAGTCCTCAGTCTGGACAAATATACCTTGTGTTCCACATTTTATATGAGAAGCAATCAGACTGGTCAAAGTAAAAAAAAAAAATCTACAATGTAACCCATCTACTAGCACAGGTGGATATAGTTGTGCACCAAAGATTATGCACAGAGAAGGATGGTGACCAGGTACCTCTTGTCTCTTTAGAGATCAAACAGAGACTGGTAAAACATCTCTGCAGGCAGTGCTATGTGAAGCAAATGTGAGCACCAGCGCATTCATTATGGTTAGTGTTGTGATCCTGGAGAGTTTGTGTTAAACTGTGTCAAAACCTCTAACATGATAAAGAGAGAGGTGGGTTCCAGAAAAATGGCCTTGATGTTAAAAGAGTCAAGCATCACCCCCAGGTAGCTGAAGTGCTATATTAAGGGTACAGTACTGAAGCGCATACCCAAGCCTCAGTGTTGTGGGAATGTCTGAAATGTCTTGTATCGATTAATGTAAATGTAACATTAATAAGCTCTGACAAGTTAGCCAGCAATTACAACAGGCAAACACTGACATGTACTAACATGGACAAGTGTAATTAAAAATATTAATTAGACTGAGGGCCCAGGTATTGATGTTATTATTATCAAGTTTTTTAATTTGCAGGCCTATGGATGACATTTAAGCATTTTGCTGGGAGCAAAACTCCCAGCAAAACATGACCTCAGCAAATTATAGAATTACATATATTATTAATGATATCATTACTTACCCACAATCACATAAGTATAGTTTAAATAAATTAAACTTACCATAGTTAAATAAACCATACTGTAAATCATTCATTCTTTCTTTGTTGCTGTCTGTCTGACTCTCTATGATAAGAGTAAATTACCAGTTCATCTGCCCTGCCTGCTTCTTGTTCATGTGTTTTTGGAGCTGTCTTGATGATCCCTGACTGTGTTACACTGGCTGCTACTCTCAATGTGATGAAGACCCATGCAATTCTCGACAGTAAGAAGTCCTGACTCAACAATCTGAATTTTACCCACAAACTGGGGTTAGAAGACTTTTTAAAGATACTTAAAGATACATTTAATGTCAGAGCAAGTGCTATAGAGTAAGTGTTTCTGTAAAGAGAATTTCATGTGAGTCACACGGATCTACTCTCCAGGACATCCTCCAGAGTGAGAAAATTTAAAACAGCAAGATTGGATGATAGGCTGGAATATTCAGTGGAAGAAGTGCTGACTAATACCCCCTCCTAGGAATGGCACTTGGCACTACATTTAATAGTTTATTATGTTCAGACATAACTTCCCACCAATCCAAACTGTATTTCATGACCTAGGAATGAAATGGTAAGTGGGCAGGAATTGATATAGTGCCTTTCAAGTCTGTGACTTCATCCAGAATACTTTACAATGTATACATGGTGGGAGTTTGGTATCATTTAAATTGGGAAACCACACAACAAAAAAAAATCAAACCACCAACTTTCCCATAAGAGGACAACTTACTTGAGTGCTCTAGCACTCGAGCTAACTCCCCAATCATTTTTAGCTATGATTCTTAAACTGATTTTTAGATCAGGTTGGGATCTTACAAGACAAAGCATGTACAAAATTCAGCCAAAATTGTGGGCGAATAACTTTGATTTTACTGAAACTGCACGCCACTGTTGCCACTTTTGCTTTTAAACAGTTTAAATTTAAGAAAAAGTTATAGCAAGTGCACATATTTAAAAGTATTTTAATAAAATATGCATACCTGACTAAATGCAACTGGCTGTGCATTCAATCTACAAATACAAGAATACAAATTGGAAATATACATTTGCAGGTGGTATTGGATTTTGCAATATAGTAACTATGATTAATTCTGAAGAGGATGGTAACTATAATAGTAATTTTACTGACTGCAGCTTTGACTTATTGTGAAAAAAAGTATTATAAATTGTCGTTAGAGGACAATTTTGACCAAATGCCAATTTTTCTGTGATCCTTTGCCAATTGGTAAAAGACCGTGAAAACACTTTGTTCATGCTGAGCAGATGGCTTGAGTGCAAATAACTTATTAGTAGGTATTCGTATGAGGACTGAACTCTGTGGGATGGGGTGGGAACTGTATGATGAAATTAAAAGGCATGAAAAATCCTCAAAAGTGAGGCCACACATGTGGGAGCTGGGTATGTCATAAATTTTCACTCACAATTGTTATTCTAGGACATGGTTCAAACTCAAAGTATAAAAGTAATGTTTGTAGGTAGAAGTTATTATTCGTATTTGTCCTTATCATGCGCATGTATTTGAGATATTAATTGTGATGCTACAATAAAAATGTGTGAAATATTATGATTTACAGCTAAACCTTGCTTGTGATGAATTTGTGTGGCAGATTCTAACTCCAGATCACGCTTACAGTGCAAGATGGCAGCACTTTAAATTTGGCTTTATTTTTGTAGGGTACACGACACATCGGCCATCTTTGTTGATGTCAGTTGTTGGAACACGGAGAACTGCTTTAACCCCAGCTCTGCTCCAGTGTCTGACTTTTTACAGTGCAGTGGCCTCTACTTACTCTCAGCAGGAGTGTATTCTTAAGTACCATGCTATTAAGGATACATATGAGGTTATGTAGTTGCTGGTTTTAACATTGAAATTGCATTGCAATAGCTTTTTTATAGTGACCATATATCAAACATATAGTAACTGCTAATAATGTATAGAGAAAAATTAACACTTTAAAGAAATGTAATGTATGTATTGTTAATCATAGCAGAAGGATTTTCTTGCCTTCAGCCTTTAAAATTCATCAAGAATGTTAAATATTGTGAGAAATCTGTGAGAGAAACTCAACAAATACAGTTTCATCATGATGGAATTGTGTAATTTACAGAAAATTGTGAGGAAAAGGGGCTTTCTGGGGACAACAAGCTTACAGATAATCTATAAACCAAAATTCTTTTCAAACTGTGGCTTACCTAACATCTTTGTCTTTCTCTGCCAGATAATCTCGTCAGGGTAAAGAATACAGGCTCAATACATCGATCTTGAATAGTCCCCTTTATCTCCTGCAACTGTAGCTCTCTGGAGAAAACTCAACAGCTTACAACAGAGCACTGGGTCTAACTAACTGGGTCTGCAACTCTTGCAAAGAAAGAGATTAATAATTTGTTCCTCTTGCGAGTTATTTCAGAATATTTCTCTGTAGACGTCTCTAATGTTTGAGTACAATTTAGAACAGTATTACAGGCAAATGGGTGGGCAGTGAGACAAATTTCTGAAAAGAATTAGAGAATGAGGAAGACAGATGGAGCAAGCAAACAGCCGTGTGATGGTCCAGTCCAGTGAAAGCAAAGCTTAGCCTCCTGCATTGTGTCCAGACAGGCAGGGCTAACTCAGGGGTCCGGGCTTCATGCTGTTTCTGTGATTAGCCCTCCATCTGGCAAGGTGGGCAGAGGGAGCAGCCAGAGCATCTCAGCCTGCTGCATGGATCTCAGAGTTTGGGGTCTTCCTATGCATTTGGCAGAGGCAGTCTGCATGCTCTTATTGTCCAGCCCTTTATTCAAGCCTCAGAGAGATGGAAAACAACTGGCCAACTTTGTTTTCCGGACATTGAAGTAGAATAAATAAGATGTCATGCCCCTGCAGACATCACCTGATGTTGTGCCGTTGCTGGCAACAGAGTAGCATTGATTTTTTTGTTTGCTCAGACTCTGATTCAAGATCAGACTTGTTTTTATTGTCACAGAATTTCCCTTTTAGATAACTGATCCATTTGACTCAATTATCATTTTTCCTTTCTTCTGCTTTTACTTTGTTTTATTTTATTGTAGCTATTATTGTGTCTATGAATGTTCTATTCTTTGTATCTTAGCCCATATTTCTTGAAAATTTTTATTATAAGGATTATTGATTGTATTTTTTTCAAATAATTGTACAGCACTTTGGTCAACCGAAGTTTATTTTTAAATGTGCTTTGCAAATAAACTGACATGAAAAAAGCCTGTTTCTCTGGTAAATGGCAACTGAGTAAGAATTTATTATTATTATTATTAAGTGATACTATTATTCAAAGATATGCCTATTATTTCCAGATTTTCCTTACAGCTTAACTGTCAATTTTACAAAGTGAACATTATTGTACTGGCTTCTCTGCACTGGCTCCCAGTTAAATCCAGAATAGAATTTAAAATCCTTGTCCTCACCTACAAAGCTATTCATGGTCAGTCACCATCTTATCTTAAAGATCTCATAGTACCCTTTCACCCATCCAGAACCTTACGCTCCCAGGATGCAGGGTTATTGGTGATCCCAAGAATCTCCAAAAGTAGAATGGGAGGCAGAGCTTTCATCTATCAAGCTCCTCTCCTGTGGAACCATCTTCCAGTCTTGGTACAGGAGGCAGACACACTCTCTGAATTTAAGAGTAGGTCTAAAGCCTTCCTTTTTGATAAAGCTTATAGTTAAGGCTGGCCTATCTAGCCATTAGTTATGCTGCTATATGATTAGGTTGCTGGGGGAACACACCATGACTCCATCTCTGCTCCTCTAAATGTCCATATCCTTACACTAACTTTACTTATTCCCCGTGGTCTATGGGCTTTATCCTCCTCCAGGTCTTTCTGGGTCGTGGTGGGAGCTGCTGCGGTGGTCCTGCCTGAGGCCTACTGCCTTGGCCATTGGTTGGCTAGATTGCTCAGCCTAGCCAATGGACTACAATTACTTCTGGACGAACATACTATATCTATATTATGTCTGGATGTATATACTCATTTGAACTCAAACATTCTTAGTAAACTGTTATTGTCATGTTATTGTGTTCTGTATGAGTGACATCTATTGCACGTCTGTCCATCCTAGGAAGAAGGATCCCTCCTCTGTGGTTCTTCCTGAGGTTTCTTATTTTCCCTTTTTAGGGCTTTTTAAGTTTTTCCTCGCCCGATTCGAGGGTCTAAGGGCAGAGGGTGTCACATCTGTACAGTTTGTCAAAGCTTAGTGAGACAATGTGTAAATTGTAATTTGGGGCTACACAAATAAAATTTGTTTTGATTTGGTACCATCTAAATGTTCCACAGCTAGTGAATAATTAAAGAACGCCACTGTAACACTGTACCAGCACTCATACTGATTTTACTGTGATATATGAGTATATTTCTCTATTTCATAGCTAAAACCTCAGTATTCAAATAAACATATTCTGATGTAATATATATATAAAAAAAACCAACTCATGAAGTGTCAATGGACCAACTTCAAAAGTGTTTTGTGACTTCATGAATTCGTCTGTTGATACTATATTAATTTTCAAATGAGGGCACTTGTCAATGTTTGTGTTGCACCCTTGATATTTATCCTGCCGGACACGGTCGGATGTATTTTTTGCTTTTATTTTCTTTAAAACAATGCCCACATTTTCTTTTACAAGCTTGTTGTACTTAGCCTTCTCTTACTACGGTACTTGCTGCGCTGTACGGATTCACCCAGTCTCTTCTTCAGCGCTGTTTTTAAAGGGACAGTCCTTTTTTTCTCAAAGGGAAGGCAAGATAAACATATGCATCAATTTCAGTAGTTTTTAACTGGTTCAAGCTTCCTTTTTAACCTTTTTAATTAGTAATACAAACATAAATGAACTTTTTCCTTACATCTATTAACTTAAATCTTTTACCTGACACAAAAATATGTTCAATCAAAAAGAAAACTATGAAAATATGAACTTATATGAAAGCAATATTTTCAGTACGTTGCATTTGCAGATACTGACTTTATTTTTCAAATTCAGAAACAACAATTTTCATTTCCCTCTAATAGCCTTTTTTGAGTAGGGCTGATATTTCACATACATTACAATATTATACTAAACTAGAATTCATCCATAATTATATCGGTTGAAACTAAAACACAAGAAAAAAAGTGTCTTTCCTCGTTGAAGTAATCATTAAGTCCGTGCTTGTGTCCACTCTTTTGCAATTTATGTCTCTATAGTGCATAAAGGTGTCTGGCCTTAAAATAAGATTGTAATTTTGGCATGCTAAAATTTATGGTAGACAGACGGACAAAAATCATGACCAGCTACACTTCCTTTGCAGAGGAAATAAGTAATAACAACGCTACTGTAACTGTATCTGGACATGCCCTCTATCAAAACTTTTCTGCAATGTCTTTTGCTGGACAACCGGTGTGCTGCAATATTTGTAGATATCATTTTGTGCTATTTTGCGTCCTCATAATGTTTTATAATCAAATTAAGGTTGCTTTTGTTTCTTCTCTATGGCATTTTGACACACAGTGTTGCTGTATTTTTATGGACAGATGAAAAGTACTTCATATTCTTTGTACTCCATTTTCCCACAAATGCAGAAGTATGGAACTGTGTGACAACACATTTTTCGTGACTTAAGCCACGTTTCCACCAAGCAGTATGGTTTGACAGTTCAGTTCAGTTCAACACAACTCATTACAGGCACGTGTTTAAGACTGTACATACCATTACCTGGTGGGTGGGGCAGCCTGACCACATCAGCTATGTAAGCGATGTCCTTCTAATCAATTTGATAGAGAAACTGTCATGGATAATGGAAACACAAAAAAAATGCATATTGTATTAAACAGTAGTGCTTGATGGAGACTTTATACTGTAGGTTTCCACAATTATACAATATAAGCCAGGTACATTAGTTATTTTGGCAGAAATCCAAATATCTATCTATACATCATTTGCATTGTTTTCTTATTAATATTTTTTAATTGATTTTAAATTCAATAGTTTAAAAGAAGTAAGTTAAAAAACGAACAGATGGTAAACTTAATTTCGTCGTGTCTGTACAAAATAAAATTGATGCGAGATTAAAGGCCTTGTGAGTCTAGAAATTTCTGGTTTAGATATAACAGGATAAGCGGTAGAAAATGGAAGGATGGATGGATGGTTGTGAAACCGGGTATTATGTTTACTGCTATTCGTTCCTGGTGTGTGGCATCCTTCTAGGTTTATGTTGTATTCGATTATAGTGAATAATTAACAACTAATTAGCAATTAGAATAATTAATATTATTTTTAATTGAGTTGTCGCTTGCTTTATTTTAAGTTGTCTTATTTGTTCTTGCACTGTAACAGTCAAGCTTAAAGGTAAATAGACAAGGAAACAGCTTTATACTTTGTAGCATGATGGAAAGCACAGAATTAAATCAGCTTAAATCATTGCTTTGTCACAACACTAAACACAACGCTTGGAAATCAAAGACACCTGCAGATATAAACACACCGAAAAGCAGGGTGTGTAAACAGATAAACAGAACAAGCAGTTTGTAAACATGAGTATGTATTATCCAAACATTCGCTGTATAGACCATTAACTGCATATAACCATTAACCTCCTCAATTACGTCAGATAAGACTTGGGCCAAAGTAAAAACTTACAGTATACCTCAAGTACATTTTTCCTAAAGATGGTTTGTCATTTTAGATATTTTTATCATGCTAATCATTTTCTGAAAGATTGTTTTTTAATTAGTTATTTGATGCCATAAACGTGGAGTTAAACATCGGTAGGCAGATTGGCAGACAATTGTATATGTTGGATACTGTGCTTCCAATGTCTCTAGCTTTAGGCCTTATTTTTATACAATGGGAAGAAGTGGTGATATGTCATCATCCATCTTTAGACACCACTACTGACCGCTGTAACATTTTGCCATTGTTTTGACACATTACAGTAGATCTTTTAGTCATGTTAAATCTTGTTAAATGTTTTTTTTTTCATCTTTTATTTTTTTCAGGAAAGGCTCTTTCAGGAGAGGCAGTTTCTCTTTTACAGGATCCCCCTAATCACATAAACATAATTCCAAACATTCACACGTGGAAGTTGCCTATCTCAACTGCTGGACACTGAGTAGCTTCACAGGAACTGATTTTGGGGTTAAGGGCCCTACTCAAAGGCACAACCATGGTGCTAATAAGGGTGGGGAAGTTCTCCTTATTTACTTTTCCTACCAACATTATCCTGCCAGTCCAAAAGATTGAACCAGTGGCCCTCCAGTCACAAGCTTGCCTCTACACCAGCATGGCTTTTGATGTAATGCTTTATATTTGTCATGTCTTGTACTTGTATGTATTTGTCTTGTTCCCCTAGTCATAGAATAAAACATTTCACTTGTTTTCAACTCCCGGCTGACCCTATGACCACAATGCCACCTACTCTTTTAGCCACCTCAGTCCACAATCACACTTTCAGTAAACTTGCTTCCATGCCCCATTCATCATTACCAGAGGGAGTAAGTGATAGCCTAATAAAGGCTTTGATTTCCTCACCTCTCTCCCAGGTTAATTGACAAATGGCTGCCTACAGTATGAGCTGTATGGTGGTGCTGCTGTGCTTCATATCAACTCCAAGTTGAGACGCCAGGGCTTCAAATGAAACTGTTACCTAAATGATTGATGAAGCATGAGACCATTTTTACAATGCCCCCTTAAATTATCAAGTGGGTTTCACAGTTAATATATAAAAAAATAAATAAGTTCTTTGTGCGCTGGTTTATATATTCATATAACAAAACAATTTTAGCTAAAAAGCATTCAGAGAGTGCAAACTTCTCCAAGGCCAAATTGTTGGGACAATTTTTAGAGAACCCACGCGGACACATGGAGAACATGTAATTTCCGCACAGAAAGGCCCTGACCCGGGAATCAAACCCAGGACCTTCTTGCTGTGAGGTGACTTCACAGCAAAAGTAAAAATTGTGATGTCAACATAATTGGTTTTGGGGGTGACTTAAGAACCTTTGTGGATAATGTGAGTCATTTCGTTTTAGTTTAAGTATGTTAATGTGTGAGGATTGCCCTGGAAAACTGCAGAAAAAGAGAGACACCCTGGCGCAGTGGAACGTGTCAACGGAACTTCCATAAAATGAGTCTTGGCAATAAAAACTATCCAGCTGAAAACAGGTTTCCACATGACTCCAAAACAAACCTCCTGGTGATCGTGTTTATATTTACTGTATAGTATATATGTGTATATAAGATGTGTTTTAGTCATTTTAGTAATTTTTTAGAGGCAATTTTAGTCATTTTAATAGTATTTTCTGCTGTTAGTGCATTCTGCAGCAGGTTCTGCGGGAACCTGAATTCAAAGTTTGAGTAATCCTTGTTAAAGTGAGAAACCATTTAGCAGCATATACATCTATTTGTTACAGTGAAACTTTGCTTCTGTTTTTTAAGCTCCAGAGGTTTTTCACAAAGCTCAAACCTAGGAGATCATTGTCCTTAAAAGTGAACAGGGAGCAGAGGAGGGCAGGAGAAAAGAAGGCTTTAGCAAGCGTAAGCACGGACACACGGTATGTACAAAGAATTTGGCTCATCCAAAATGCGTTGTTTTTACTAGTATATAACTCAATAAATCCATACGTCTGTGAGTTTTGAGGTTCAGCTTGCTCCTGTGGATGAGACTGAAGCGTCCATGCAGTTTCTCGAGCAATTTAATAAAATAATCCTTTTGAAGGAGGAAGCTTCAGCCTGCTCCTGTGGATATAGCTAAAACCTTATCATGTTCCAGGAGGATTGTGGCGAGCTTCTGTCTGCTTTTGAGGACAATACTAAAGCATCCATGCGTTTCTTGGAGGAAATTTTAGAAACACAGCCATCTATCTACAATGAAGGTGAAGTCCAAATCATTCTTTAACAACGATGTGTTATTAAATGACTTGTCTTTTAGTGAGGTAGGGTTTGGTGACACGCTGGAGTTGGTGGATAACACTGCTGTGTCCTTTGAAACAGATGATGTTTCTTCTGCTGCTCTAGAAACTAATGAATCTGATCTTGCTGTTGGCTTAAGTCCAGCAGTGTCTACGTGTCTTTGGGAGGGTGATGCATTAAATCCTTCAGGTTTTTAGGGGTTGACTGAGGAGGAGTGGAGTGTTCTTCACAAAATCCACCTGAATCCTGGCAATTTACCCACATCTGCTGTTGATCAACAAAATATATTTACACACACACAGGATTGTGATCATGATAGAAATGACACATTTTTAGTAGATTCAACCAATTGGACACAACAGCTTTCAGTAGATTCTTCCAATTGGAAACAATATTTGGAAATTTAATTACTTTCAGAGCCGATTACTAAAATTTTTCAATCAATAACAAAAATGAAATTGGGCATCCACTGGTACAAGTCAGCACACAAATTGAACAAATATAAGTAGTTTTAAGTAGAATCGCTCACATCATCAATTGCCCCTGTGAGTAAAAATCTGTCAATTTTGTCCCTGCCTATTCAATATTTTAAACTGAGTGACAGTTCTGGCCAGGCAGTTGTTAATAATGTCAGTCCTGTAGAGGATGCACACACATGCATGTGTTTTGAGTTCAAAACGCAACCAACTCATGCATATCCCTGTACTTAAAGCTGGTCCCACTCTTACACCTGACAACTTCCAAACCACTTCTCATACACTCTCCAATTCTGTAGCTTCGATTTTCTCTGATGAATCTTCACATGAATCACCTGCTGATATCGCTGTTGCCACTGTGCATTTGACACTGTGCCTTTGACACTGCCTAGTTGATAGACTGTGGTAACGTTGCTGTAAGCGAATTTGATATGCAAATTGAGCCGGCGGCTAGTGATGGTTTGGTGCAGCGGGGGTCTGGTGGAGGAAAGGTACAGGTTAAGGACATACCTACTTTTAATACGCTACAGGTGCGTCAGCCGGTTGATTTTAAAGACCTTTACACTAATAATCTAAAGCAGGGGATTTGGATTTTCAGGGTTTGAGACAGGCTGACCGGTGTTAATAATCAGGCTGTAGGGCTTCATAATCCGTTAGTGTTTTAAATATTGTTTTGAGAGGTCTGTCCCTGCCATTTTAAACGAGGACAACAACGTGGATTTGTTTTTTGGAAGAAGTTGCTAAGGTTTTGCAGAGTAATGATGATTCCATTGCAGATGACGAATTGGAGTTTCTTGTTACAGGTGCAAAGTGTAGAAGCAGAGGTGCTCGTCTAAAGTTGGGTACTGTGCCATATAATTACATTTTGGCCAAGAAAGGGCAGTTTCTGTACAATCCTAACAATGGCGTCAAAGAGTCTATAGTTTTGTCTGTGCCTTGCACACTCTGTCAATGCTGCTATATCTGACCACAAGAAATTGGTGTATGAAAAACAACTGCACAGCACTTAAGGGCTTGGTTCACTGATGTTACCAAATTTGAATAACACTTTGATGTCAAGATTATTATTTTCCACCATGCTGCTGGGCGTAAACGTCTGCAGTGTTTCCAAACACATGAAACCCCACCCACATGCATAATTTGGCTTTTTTTACACAGCCAGCATTATAACATGATCAAAAAAGGTCCCCTCATGTCTGTCAGTATTGCTACAGTACATATGAGACCCTGCTCCTACACAACTGCAACATTGCTGCATTGACTGCTTCACACAATGTCATCAGTACCCAGGCAACATTTTTGTTTTTAAATGCATCTGCTTAATCACCATACTGTTATCAAGAACACACGATAACAGAGACTGAGAACAATTTGATGCCATGCAATAACAACGAAATACTGCAAGGCATGTAGTAAAACTTACAAGCACAGGAAAAACCCACACATTAGTAGCGCAAATTAGACAGCAACCTTTTTCATTAGTGTTGTATACACTATACCTATTGAAAAAGAAAATCCCCACATAATTACATACTCTATGATTTCGAGACCAGATATCACAATGGCAAGCATGTGGCTAATTTTGTGTGTGCAATGGACATAAATGGTAACAAGTTTTGTTTCAACACTTTAAAGTGCGTGGCTGCATTTTTTTCAAAACCTTACAGGCATCCAAAATTTTGGGGGTTCAAATTTATTCCATACAACACATCCTGTTTTGATAATTTCATACTGTTGGAGTACTTTGTCAAATATGGAATCGCTCCTGTTGTGACCATGATAGACAGTAGAGTGAAGCATACCAACAAAGATGGATAGACTCATTTGGTTTTCTGCCCATGTGCTGGGCTAAAACACCAGCAGCCTTAGGATTTCAATACCTTGAATGGAGTACTTTTCCCCAAAGATTTAAAACCAGGGACAACAAGGGTAATGTAGGCGCATACCCAGACCACACATACTATGGTTATGACATAATGAGTGAGTGCAAAAGAGTTAAAATCATGGCATGCTATGACCCAGGTCAGAGCGAATCTTTGATTTTCTGGCTCAAAATGCTGCGCTTTTGTATTAATGATGTGAAGGTGTTGCGTAAGGCATGCCAGATATATCGTGAGATATTTTTGTTTGCATTGCATTTACCACTCTAGCATCCAGCTTTAAGGGCCAGTTTCAGAAGCTGTTTCTGCCCAAAAATATGCTAGCTCTCACGTATGAAGGCGCTTGTGGAGAGCAGAATAAAATTTATTCAGATGTGTTTATGCAGTGGCTTGAATATTTCATGCAAACAGAAAACAGCATGTTAAACATGCCCTCAGAGGGGGTGAACAGTATGTCGGGCCGTACTTCATGGATGGATACAATGCAGTCACAAACACTTGCAACAAGTTTGCAGACTGTTTTTATCACGGCTGTGTGAGATGCCATGTAGAGAGTGATTTAAATCCTGTCACCAAAGTCCTATTCGACGAACTTTACCGTCTCTTTGGCAAGAAGGTTGCCGCCTTGGAATCACACCCTTGCGTGCGGGTTGTTTTGATGTGGTACTGTGAATGGCTGTCATTAGCACATTCAGACCAAGCCATCAAATCTTTTCTGGCCACATACAGAAAGCCAGAATGCCTGGACCCGAGAAAGGCTCTTTGAGGGACATACAAATTCCACAAGCCTGAGAAAGATGAAAAGATCCATTATTTTGATTTCACCAGCCTTTACCTAACAATTCAATCTAAAAAAGACTACCCGATCGACCACCTGAAAATCATGGAAAAAAAAATTTTGACAGCAAACTATTTTGGTTTTGTCAAGTGCACAGTGCTACTAACAAGAGGATTGTATCATCTTGTCCTGCCCTCTTGTCCTTGTCTGCATAAACAAGGCGGTCAGGATTTGCTATAAACTACTCCTAAACTCACTGTGGGGCAAGCTCAGCACTAGGAGCAACATGCCGTCTTGCAAGCTGATCACAGATCCTGCCAGATTCACACAGCTGATGTTTAGCGATCATCATCCTGTGAGTCAGTTCTGTTTAATCTCTGACAATGTGGCCATTGATGTTGTGTCATGCTGAAGGTACAGGATCCAGGGTGAAAGATGTCAATGTGTTTATGGGCGCCGGGACAACTGCTTACGCCAGGCTCATGCTGTTCGACCTGCTTGACAAGTTGCAGCGCCGTGTGCTCCCAGACTCAACCCATCGAGTGGGCTTCATTCTTGGGACCATCCCGAACCGGGGATTTCAACGATGAATTGAATGATGGAACCACAGGGGAGGACTACATCACAGAGTTTGTGTTGGGGGGACCAAACTGTTACGCCTATTGTACACACCATGGGAAATCACGGGTCAATTGCAAAGGCATGACCCTTAATGCTGTAAACTCTAAAGTGGTCTCCCACAAATCCTTAAAAGGACAAGTCCACTCGTTTGTAACAAATCAACAAACAGAGACTCATTTGACTGCTGTGTCTGATGCGATCAAAAGGGATAAAAAAAGCTTTCATCTGAAGAATGACACAGTTGTTAAAAAGTCCATGAAGCGCAAGGTGTTGCCTGATTACACAACACTATCCTATGGATACTAAATTAGATCAAGGATTTGATGGCTGACTAAAGCAGCCGTTTTTGTCAAGAGTTTTATTGAAAATGCATCGAGTGCATTTAGAGTTATTTCACACAATATCAACAGCACTGTTTACATTTTTTCTTGCTGGCAACCCTTGTATAACCAACTTCTTCAGATAAGAGACACTTTGTGAACAGTTAGCCAGAATCTCTTTGTGATGACGTGCTACTAGCCCCGGAAAAAAACAATTTGCTTATTAAAGATGGCTTAATGAATTATGCTAATAATAATATAGAAGTATAAAATGTATTCACAAAATACGTTCATCATAGGAATTTGAGTTGCATTTATTTTTGAGCAAATTTGCTTTTTTCAACGTAAATCCATTTGAACTATTAATTTAAACACCAACTATATAGTTTTGTTTAAAAAACCCCAGAGACAATTATCACATTTTAATTTTAGGCAGACAGATGTTTCCAGATAACACCAAATATCTTTTTTCGAAGTGTTCAATGACACAACCAGTACCCCCTATTGATATCTTCCTATAGAGTATAAAGTCAAGACAACAGACTCTGTAAGACTCAGAAATAATCTGCTGTCAGACCAAATGGTCGTATATATTCCAAAAAAGCTAAAGGGTTAATGATGTTGTCATGCATGCAGAGAAATCTGGCACTTCTGGAGTCTTTATATAAATTGTCACAGAGTGTGAGAAGGGTTATTATTAACAGTGCAAGTGTTGACTTTATTAATGCGCTGTGTGAAATAGCCTTCAATCTGTTGAGAGGTAACATCATGCTGTTTGACTGCCAGTAAAAAAAGCTAAAAAAGGAAAAAACTTTAATCAGACTGGTTGCCGACAAAAAGGTTCAAATTTCCAAAAGATGAAAAACTATTAACCAAACTGGTGGATTTTTATTTCTGTTATCAAGCGCTACCATTCTGTTTATCGCCAGCTTGGTTCATCGTGGGTGAAAATGGAACATATGCATAAAACGGTCCTTTTAAAATAGGTGCAAGATCCATCAGCGTCGAATAAGCTTGATAAGGCCATGGTTCAAGTGTTCTAACTACCTGATTTGGAAGTGTATGAGAAGGCTAAGGAATTTGACAGTTTTCTTCAAAGATATCTGTCATTGGTGAGACAGGGTGAACGTGAAAAGGATGTATTGACCCTGTCTCTGCCCTTTGCTTAAAGTGCCGATGTGGGTGGAGCTTTTAGTAACGCTGTGGCGGCGGCACAAAATCCTGTTGAACAATACCAGTGCAAAGGTATTGTCAATATATCCTTCATTATCAACAAATCCCACAATAATACATTTAGGAATCTGTCCGCGGTACAGGTTTTCCTGATTGCAGGCTTTTTTCTCTTTTGCAGAGATCCATGGGTTAATATTTCTCTGGCCAGCCAAGCCATTTCACAAGGACAAGATTTTCGGGTCCTAATCTTTTTCTGGCCAATACTTTTGGGTGATTGATCGTGTCCCCTCTGATGATATCGTCAACTTGGCAAAACACTTGCTGCAGAGAGCGCCAATCGCACTTCTGAATAAAGAACAGGTCCAAAAACCAGAAGTCATGTTCATCAATTGTGAGAGGATATGAGTATAATTCCCACTGTTCAAGACCCCTTTCAGCAATCACCCTGTCCCTGTCCTTTGCAGACCGGGTGAAACGTTCTGCCTCCGCATGGTACATTTCAGAACCTATGGAACTGATCCACTGAGACACATAAAATGCCTCAGGAAAACCAGCCTGATTTAGGTCTGGACAGATAGCAGAATCCATGTCTACCACACAATCACACGTCCCTACAAGAGTGTCGACGTTAGTGTGAATGAAAGTCCCAGTGCCTGCCATGATGAATAAAGTTTGTCGATGACCTTGTTTCAAGCTGTCAGCACTTGAAAAAAAAAATAAGATAAAAAGGGTTAAAAACCATGCTTATCATCACTGCTTATATGTCCCATCACAATAAAAAACATGCCACAATAGAGACACGGCTTAAACATAATTTCCTGGGGATGCTCCGCCTTGCAAACACCCGCACATGCAAAAGTGGGGGTTATATACTGTTAATGATTAGTGAGGCCACTAAATTTTATGGTTTATGAATCCACTATGTACAGTATTTACTTGGTCTTGGATGATACAGTTTTGCCTTGATTCGATTTTTATGAAGAACTACAAGTATTGCAATTCAAAAGTATTTGAATAATTGTAAATATTTTGGCCCACAACATAAAGTCATTTATCTGGGACATGCAAATTGAACCTTGTGAGATTTTTCACACCTCAATTCCACTTAAGACTCATCCCATTGTTCAGTGAGTTCAGACAGAAGGAGTAAAAACACACCTTGTTCCCCATTCCGCTCTCTTTCTCCTGCAGGACTCTATTGGGGGTATATCAGCAGAGCTGCAGCTCTCCCACTACACTCTATGGCCTACAGAGATCTTGTCTTAGCAGCTTGAAGGGCCTGCTGAAGATAATACAAACTAAACTTGGGGCAGCAGCCACAGCAGAAACTGCAAGCTACCATTTAGGGAACAGGAGTCACAGAAAGTTAGCACAGAACTGCTAACTTGTCAAAGAATAAGGAGTGACTGGTTTCCTCCATTCTACATCAAAGAGATTGTAAGGACTCAGTTCCCCATGAGATTTCCTGTTCTTCGTGCCGGGATAACACCTCATGGTCACAATAGAAGAGAGAGCATTCCTTTCTTTTCAGAAGGCTGATAACGTTGACCTGGGCTTAGAATAGAACCTAGAACATTATAGCACTGTATTATTGTTACAGTACACACACACACTGAATTGGCAAGGTTTTCCCTTCCTTCAGGGTGATGCCTCAAGGTGATGTAATGTAAATTAGATCTTATAACTTAATTATCATTAATGGCATAATTTGGTCTAAAAATGATAATACCATAGACTATTATTTATCTACAGTATTTATTTAATTATTTATTAAACCAGGGTCAATTTTTTAACAGCATCTCACAAAAATTCAGCAGACATGACATGAATTTTGTTTTTCAGCATTGCAGGTACCTAAACACACTACCACAGGAGATAAAATGCTCATCTCTTCACCTCTACCTCTGTGCCTGTATTTGCTGTTTTCCTCACTTAATCACTCAGTCCTTCACTCATTCATTTACCTGCTTACTTGATCACACATGCACACATGTCACTGTTGCGCCCTGATAAAACATTCAGGATGAGAATGCAGGGAGAAGAAAAATGACATTGGGTAATCACAGTGAAGCATTACCAGTCATTACTCCACCCTGTCACTCGGAAATGAGAGACAAGGTTGCGAGTCATAAGAATCCATGACTGCCAGCAGTGTCGGCCAACACTGGATTGATTCCTTCCTCCTTTTATCACTTTTGTTTTTCTTGTGCTGCTTTAAGGGCCACAGTTAATCAGCCAGTTTCAGTGAAGCAGTTCTTTACTTCCGGGACACAAGCAGAGTGTTTACAGTTGGTTTGAGCTGCACTACTCTGCAGTCTCAACCTGTTTTCAATGTTGAAATTGTAAATTTAAAGTTTGTTTCTTACTAAATAATTGGCAAACTACAATTTATATATAAAACATTGCAGGGACAGGTTTGGGCCCAAATACAAACTTGTTGGCAGAATAGAAACAGCTGAATTGTATTTTATTAGGATAATGCAAACACTCAGGTGAAATACAGGCATGGGTCAGAGAATCCATCCGACTAGCAATGAAATGCAAGATAATGACATAGATAGAACAAATTAAGGTGGGGCAGATAATCAAAAGTAATGGGGAAAGAAAAAAGGGAGGAAGTCTAAATTGGTCACAAGAGGAATAACTTTCAAAATAAAAGTGGAAACAATGAACTAGAAACTCCAGCAGCAAACTGGAACAAATAAAACATAACTAAATAACACAAACCCAGAACAATAACTGTGTGACAGTAACAATGCATCAGATGATAATGTTCAATGTAGTGTTGTTCTCAGTGAGAAGCCTTGAGCCTAAAGTGAATTATCTGCTGAATCTCCAGCTTTATAGAAGCTTTATATTTAGTTTCAACTGGTTATGTAGTTGCCCAGCCCACAACTTTACTGCCTCGGTCTTATTGCTCTCATCATGTCATTTTTATGCAGTAGGCTGCTATTTTATTTGACACAGCAGACCTTGTTTAAAAATATGCACTGTTAAACCATCTGGTTAGCAATAAACAGCAGAAAAGATGCAGAGACTGAGCTAGTGAACAAAGTTGAGCATTTAGCATTTAACAACCCAGATCTTTCCCAAGTGCAAAGCTAACCTGTCAACTTGAAAATCTCAGAAAATCCCTGGTGTACACACAAAAATGGCAGCATGGTGGGAGACATGTCAGGTTGTCAGTGTAAAAGAATATAGGCTCAAGTTTTCAAGGACATCCACTAGTGTGCAAAAAATGAAGATCTAGCCTCAAATAGTGTTTCCATCATTGTGCTTACAGGAAGGATCTGTGGCATGGCTGAAAACGGTAATCACAGAAGAATGTTACCATGAGAGTATAAAATCCCCTGATTTTTTGCATTTTGTTTGATGTAGATTGGACTATTAACAACCAACCAAAACCAAACAATCAATGGAAAAAAAAAAACAAAACAAAACTTCTCGACACAGGTAATTCTTAATGAATTGTACTGAGAGCACCTCATAGCCATGGCTCTATATGAATAACTCAATGAGAGGAAGTAGGGTTTTTGTTGTAAACAGACTTGGACTTGAATTAATATAGAACTTTCCAAGTCTACTTGAATTCTCAAAGTGCATTACTACATTTGTTACGATCACCTATTCCCATACATTAATACATGGGGGGAAGTGTAGTATCATCCAAGTTGGGAACTAGGAAACCATTCAAACACATTCACACACTGATGACATAGGGCATACAGAGCAATACTGGGTTCAATGTCTTGCCGAAGACATAGGTTGACTGCAGGGGTCAGGATGTATAGGGACCAATTCAATTTTTAATGTGGATATGGATTAAAGGGCAGACGGAAACATCATTTTTTTTTTTGAGATCTTAAATTTCATCATTAAATCATTGGCACAGAAATAATTAGAGGCTGAATCTTTATTTTTGCTTTGAATACTAGTAGATATCCATGAGGACTGGAGATAAAAAATTTGGACTGGCCACAAGGTGGCACTTTCTGATTGTAAAAATAAAATATTTCCAGCTCGTTCTCTTGTACTTTGAGTCAAATGTACACCAAATGAAATGTGACTTGATTAGGAGATCACAAATGTTTATACTGACACCCTGACTTGTCTCCTGCTGTGCTGGTGTCTTTGCATTGGCTGGCATAATTCTTTGTCTGTACACTTTCGGTTGCATGTCCACTGAGTTGACTAGATCATATTCAAAAGCTAGTGGTTACAGGGGAAATTTTTATTTTAATGATGGAATCAGTTCCTTTGCTTAAGTCATCTAAGGTTTGTATAGAGTATTTTACACAACGTCACTGATTTGTTTCATTGTTAGCGGAATGATTCCAAAACTAATTGATATATTTCCAATGAACTTGGTTGGAGGATGGAGAATGAGTCAAGGAAGAGCCACAAACTGTATAGTAAAAAGCCCCAAGTCCTCAATTATTTTAGGTAGGAGCTGGACCAAATGATGACTCAAAGTATTACTCAAATAAATCAAATAAATTAGTTCTTATTTCACTGTTCACTATTCCATTGTACAATTCTCTGATCACTTTGGTTTTGATGTTCTAGAAACAAGGTGAAACATGATTGACAGCTGAGATCTCTTTGCAATTGGGCAGGAACTTGATACAGTGGCTCTGTTTCCTGGCCATTACTTTAGACACTTTTGCTCCAAATGGCGTCACCAGCAAAAGTTGGCGGCAGTTGTATCCCAAGTATGTGGACTTCATTTTTGTACAATGGGAAGAAATTGTACTGAACCATCATCCATGTTTATTTATTTCAATGGGAAGAACTCATCCTGGTGTGGATTGTAATAATGGGGCACTGAAGGTTTTTTTTTCTTTAAACCACAAGTGGGGCAGAGCCAACAAAATAAGAATTTGTAATAAACTCCAGTTTCTTTTAAATTAAAGTGAGACAGACATTTAATTATGCAAAGTTGTAAAGGATTGAACTTTCTGAAGACAGTGGCAGTGGAGGATACTCACAAACTGCAGATAGATAACAGAGAAAATCATAAAGTGAGGTTTCCCCAGAGAATGACTTCTCCTCTGTCACTTGTGCTCCGAGGAGAACCTAACCCTAATCCACTAAGAAGACCAGCTACAGCCTCTGTATATCGCACCCACCGACAGGGCTATTGAAAGTGATATCTGAGATTACCTTTCATTCTGGCAGACTGGCCTCCTTCAACCAGGCTGCTTCATATGGTGTGTGCACGCTGCAGATTCAAGCAGACAGTCACTCTCATTGAACAGACAGCCCCCACTTCCCAGCTGCTATTCCCAGCCCCACTTCCCAGCAGTAACGTAAGCAGACATGTACAAACAAGGGCACTCACAGCTGATAGCCTCTGACTGTTTGCTGGCCTTTTATTCTTGGGTATATCTCTAGCACAGTACATATTATAAATCAGGGAGGGGTAAGCACTATTATGATAAGTTTGTTTTACATCCTGTTTGTATTAAAGTGTTTGGTGTCTAATCGTAAAAAAATAAAATAAAATAAAAAAAACAATAATTTTTTCCTAACCACTTATGTTTGACTTTTGATAAAATATCGAGGACAATTTAAGGCACATTGCCTGTAAGCTGAGCTGCCAACTGTGGCTGACCATCTGATTCTCTGTGGTACTGGGAAATTGATTGTGTGGGCCTCTGGGAAAGGCCACCCACAAGGAAGCTGAGGCTCAAGAACACTGGGAATAGGATGATGTTGGAGGCCCCATTTCCTTCTGGGAGCTGTTGAAATGGCAAGCGGAAGAGAGGATACGTTTGGGAGTCATCTGAGTTATCACGGGGCAAATTGGGGAATGGAAATGGCAGAGAACAGAACACCGATTGCTAGATGACTCCTGAGCTGAAGCTGGCAGGAGGCTAGCAAGAAGAAAGCTAATCAACTTGGGAGGCTTGAAACTAGGAAACCGACCTGGCGTGCTGGCAAGGAATCTAGCTACAGGACTGGTAGGCAGTCAATGGGGATGCAGACTTAAGGATGACTGGGAGGTAGGCTTGAAGCAGGGGACCTGGGGCTGAGGTTTGAAGACTGAATGAATACTGGGGGCAAAAAAAGGCCCCTTTCAAAAGTTTCCCAGTGACTTCATGGTGAAAAGGGCTTCTTGTCAATAACAAACTAAAAAAAGTCAAGAAAGTCATTGGGGTGAAAAACAGGCTGGTACACCAAAAGCTGCACACTCCATATTCTGGCCACATAACACAAACACAAAAAAAGAATATTGTGGAAAAGTTACTTTTTTTCTAATTAAGTTTGTAATTGAGTTCCTAATAACTATTCTAGCTCCTGCTTAACCATGAAGACTTTGTCTTCAGAGATCACTTAACATTTAATGTTTTTAATGGCAACTTACATTTCAGTCTGTATAATAAAACATTTTTTTCATTATAAACCAAAACTCTGTAATTTTATTTCAACTACAAAGCGGTTCATCCCACCTGTTATTTTTCTTTAATGGTATTTATACCATTTGCAGATCTCCACTCATTCTTTTGTCACATTATTCACATTATTCATTCTCACATTTTAACCTTACAATCACACTGAAAAAGGCGCAGTCAGATAAAACTCTGATATGATACTGATTAGCGTAGGCATTATCAGTTTGAGCGAGCTGAGAAGTGTTTAAGCTATACTACTATCTCCACAACAGGGCCACAGCTGGCCCCAGCCAAGGTGACATCTACACCTCAGAGACAAACCTCACTGCCCCCACTCAAACAAGTTGTATTGTGGTCGTGATGTAACTCGCGCGGGAGACCACAGAGAAAGAGTCACCTTTTATACTTTTTGGTTATCTTTGTGGGTTGAGGTTTAGTTTCTCTACTGCATCCTTGTACTTTCAAATAGACCCGTGTGTGTTATTTGAGTCACGTTTGGTTTAGCTATAGTTGAATTAAGTTAACCAAACCAACAAGAAGCATACATACGTATTCCAAATAGTCCAACAAAGGTCCTAACAGGTTGGTCAGAAAGAATCCAAACAGAGTACACAAACTTATATTTTATACACTGTCTCAGAAACAAGAAATGTGTTCTACCAAATTTTTAATCCACATAATTCATACAAATTCCATAAACTCTGTTCTCGCCCTGTGTCCACATCATTAAAATATTTGGTCTGTTTCTTTTCAAATAGCATTAGAGGTGTTGTAAAATCATTTACCATATTATTCTTTGGAGAAATATCCCACTTGTTAGAAAATATTCCTGAAAATGTATTCCACAGGATTTTTTTCCCTCTCCTGTCTTCTTAATTTTCCATATATATTTTTTTAAATTGTAGTTATTATAAAGGACATTGAAATTGTCACAAATGTAGTGAGCTGACTTCAGTCATTAGCCTAGCATTATTTGTGAAGAAACAAGTAGTAATTTCATACTTTTCTCTCAGCATGTTTACTACTTGTATTTTTCATTTTTATTTCAATTGCAGATTTTTTGTCGTATCTGATCGTTCTCAACTTTCTGTGTTGAGATTCTGTGTTGAGATTTTCAGACATTATTGTTTTTTGTAAGTACATGTAACAAAGCCTTACAGCATTTATCAACAAAAAAATTAAACTGTTGATGATAAATGTTTTGTATCTCCTATTAGGTTTAGTTTTCTTTATTTGGATTCCATGTGGTTACTGCTAACTGATTACATCAATAAAGGTTAGAAAAAAATTGAGGAAAAATAATTAAGGAACAAAGTAGCTAAGCACTGGTACATTAATATAATTCAAAGAGGGCAGCAACTGTAATTATGCTGATTATGTGCTGATGATTAAGTTCCAGCACACTTAGGCTCTTTCTTTATATTTTAGTTTCTTGCAAGGTGAAGGTTTGTGTCTTTGTTCAATAAGACACTAGTGTAATAATTACATTCACAAAGAAAATATACAGCAAATCAAAATTCACTCTTCTTTGTTTAAAGTTGACAGGTCTAAAGTATCCACACTTTTTAAATATTGTACAGTTTCTACACAATTTTCTTATTTATTCATGTGTTTAGGAATATTACAATAATAGTAATCCTTTCACATAGGCTGTAATTTGTGTCAATCTTTGACCAACAATTTTTAAAGCACTGCATCTAACTCAGAGAAGATGATGGACATCTCATTTGGGAGCAAACAGTGGTCAGTCAAGTTCCCTGTATTACTGAGAATGTTTAGAGATTTTAATGGAAATTACCCACCAGTTATTTCATAAGAAATAGCTGGTGGGTAATTTCATGCGGTCAACTGTTGGCCCTCAAAAAGCAGGCCAACAGTTGAAAGGTTTGTCTTTCAGAAATAAAAACTAGAAGAGTAAATTGTAAAAATTTACTCTATATAATGAATTAATTTGGTAGTGTTTGGTGATTGCCATTAATTGGCTAAAAACATAAAATCATTTGTTCTTTAAAACAGTGGTTCTGACATTTTTTCATGTCAAAGGTCCCTAAACTGACACAAATTAGCACATGGAAGCCCCATTTTAATAAGATTTTGTCCTAAGACTTATAACTACAGCATACATATACCCAAAGGCAAATGCCGCTTCAGCCTCCAACACTATTTTCAACACTGTTCAAAAACTGCAGTCAATACCTCCTGACGCCCTAAACTTTATTCTGGGTGATTCTAATCATGTATGTCTTAAAATGACTCTAACTAATTTTCTAGTTAGTTAGGTCTTGGATCGGATCATTATTATGGATCCGTCAAAGATGCATATAAATCCCTCCCTCTCCCACCTTTGGGTTCAACAGACCACAACTGTTCCCTTTAAAGACGGAAAATGTCCAAACCATGGAAACTTTGACACAAACTGTGAAGCTGTATGTGAGAAAAGGGGTATCACCGTTTTTCTTTGTCATCATGGTATGCTCTTCTAATCTCTGAAGGACAGGAACAAACTATGACTCCCACCCCTTATTTCAGCCTTTTCCCTTGGGATGGATGTTTGCAGTCCCAAAGTGCAAAACAAATGTTGAAATATTTTTGTTCTGGTTACTATTGTTCATTTGAACAAGCCAAAGCAAATGCACATATTTATTTACCTATTTATTTATTATAGGAACATCTATTTATTGAAGTGCTTTTAATCTTGTAGTGGAATTAATTTATTTTTATCCTTCTTTTCCTTATCCTTCTCGACGGAGAGCAGCTCCTCGATCCCCCCAGCAGCTCCCGAGCAGCCGGGAAACTAGGGAGGTTGGGTGACTGAACGAAGGAAGCATATTCCTAAGCAGATGCCCACGGTTCTCCACCCACCCGTTCACATTTCCAACAGATTCTCCCCACTCAGAAACACACCCTCTGAGAAACCAACTCTAGAAATTGGCAGCTCTATTTTGTGAAACGTGACATTTTCCACACCAGCGGCCATAGTCAAATGTATTCCCGGGGCCAGAGCGGGCGACGTGGATTCAAATTTAAAGCTGCTGGCAAAATGTAAACGTAAATACAATAAGATTATAATTCATGTCGGCGGTAATGACGTTCGACTACGCCAGTTGGAAGTCACTAAAGTTAATGTTGAGTTGGTGTGTGCTTTTGCCAAAACACTGTCGGACTCTGTAGTTTTCTCTGGTCCCCTGCCTAATCTGTCCAGTGACGACATGTTTAGTCGCATGTCTTCATTCAACCGCTGGCTGTCGAGGTTGTGTCCTGCAAATGACGTGGGTTTCATTGATAATTGGCAAACTTTCTGGGGAAGACCTGGTCTAATTAGGAGAGACGACATCCATCCTACTTGGGAAGGAGCTGTTCTCATTTCTAGAAATATGGCCAGATTTATTAGTCAGCCAAATTGACAATTCAGAGTTGAGGCCAGGAAGCAGAGTTGCAGTCTTACACGCTTCTCTGCGCTTCCTTTAGAGTCATCCACCTACAACCCCATAGAGACTGTGTCTGTCCCCCGTCCACATAAATTCACTAAATTCACTAAATCAAATAAGAGTTCACATAGGAACTTAATAAAAATCAACACCACTAATGAGGCAGTTTACAAAGTAAAGAGACTTAAATGTGGACTCTCGAATATCAGATCCCTATCATCTAAAGGTGTATTAATAAATGAGCTTATATCAGATAACAATATTGATTTATTCTGCCTTACCGAAACTTGGCTGTGCCAAGACGAATATGTAAGTCTTAATAAATCCACTCCTCCCAGTCACATTAACACACACATTCCCAGAGACACTGGCAGAGGTGGTGGAGTTGCAGCCATTTTCAATTCTGCCCTATTAATAAACCCTAAGCCCAAACAAAAATTTAGTTCATTTGAAAATCTCATTCTTAGCATTTCCGATCCAACCATGAAAACTCCAATTATGTTTGTTATAGTGTATCGAGCACCTGGACCCTACACTGAATTTTTATCTGAATTTTCAGAGTTTCTCTCAGCTTTGGTCCTCAAAACAGATAAAGTCATTATTGTAGGTGACTTTAATATCCATGTAGACATTGAAAACGACAGCCTTGGTACGGCATTTCTCTCACTATTAGATTCATTCGGCTTCTGTCAGTGTGTACAAGAATCAGAAATTATTCCCTCTGCAATAATTTCAGTGCCATATCCCAAAATAACAGAGGAGTCATATTTTAAATTTAGCCCCTCCCAGCTTGATCACCTTGCTGATTTCACCGCCGGCTCACTACGAGCTTCACTTGATACTATGGCTCCAGTTAAAATGAAAACAAAACCAGTAAAGACACTAGCTCCATGGTATAATCTTAGTACTCGCAAGTTAAAACAGAAAACTCATAAACTTGAAAAGAAATGGCGTTCCACTAAACTGGAAGAGTCACGCCTGGCCTGGCAGCATAGCCTTAAAGTCTACAGGAAGGCCCTTCA
>KV751397.1:531876-545454 GCA_001698575.1 Mola mola
TCCTGATGTGTGTTTGGAAAGCTTCCATCCAATTGACCTTAAGGAACTAACGACAACATTATCTTCATCTAAATTGTCAACCTGTATACTAGACCCCATACCTACTAGGTTGCTCAAAGAGGTTTTATCCTTAATTAGCAATCCACTACTAAATATTATCAATCTATCCCTTTTAACAGGTTGTGTTCCCCAGTCATTTAAAGTAGCTGTAATTAAACCGTTCCTAAAAAAACTTACCATGGACCCAAAAGTTCTAGCCAACTATAGACCAATATCCAACTTCCCCTTTCTTTCAAAAATTCTAGAGAAAGCAGTAGCAAAACAACTTTGTGGCTTTCTTCAGTATAATAGTCTATTGAAGAGTTTCAGTCAGGTTTTAGAAAGCATCACAGCACAGAAACGTTTACATTGGTAAAAGTTACAAATGGCCTGTTCACTGCATCTGATGAGGGACGTATCTCTATACTAGTCTTATTAAATCTTAGCGCATCTTTTGACACTATCGATCATCACATCTTACTACAGAGGATGGAACACCAAATTGGCATTAAAGGATCTGCTCTAAAATGGTTTAAGTCCTACCTATCTGATAGATATAATTTTGTTCATGTTAATGATGAGTCATCATGATATGAAAAGGTTAGTCATGGAGTCCCACAAGGTTCCATGCTTGGACCATTACTATTCACTCTATATATGCTTCCTTTAGGTAAAATAATTAGAAAACACTCCATACATTTTCATTGTTATGCAGATGACACACAACTATAATTATCAATGAAGCCAGATGAAACCCATCAGTTAGCTAATCTACAGTCATGTCTTAAGGACATTAAAAACTGGATGTTTCATAACTTTTTAATGTTAAACTCTGACAAAACTGAAGTCATTGTGCTGGGCCCCAAACACATTAGAGACTCATTATCCAGCAACATAGTTAATCTGGATGGCAATGCCTTGGCCTCCAGCACCACTGTCAGAAACCTGGGTGTTATCTTTGACCAGGAGCTGTCTTTTAAATCACATGTTAAACAGATTTCAAGGACCGCCTTCTGTCACCTCCGTAACATTGCTAAAATCCAGCACATCCTGTCTCAACAAGATGCAGAAAAACTAGTTCATGCGTTTGTTTCTTCCAGGCTGGACTACTGTAATTCTTTATTTTCAGGTTGCCCTAACAAAATTTTAAAAACTCTTCAGTTAATCCAAAATGCAGCAGCGCGTGTACTGACTAGAACTAATATCAGAGACCATATTTCCCCCATACTGGCTTCTCTGCACTGGCTCCCAGTTAAATTCAGAATAAAATTTAAAATCCTTGTCAGGCTTAAGTTGCTGAGGGAACACTCCATGATACACTGAGCTCTCTTCTCTCCCCCCTCTGATTCCGCCTTCTTCTCTGCTCCTGTAAATGTCCATATCCTTACACTAACTTTAATTGTTCTCCAGAGTCGTTGTGCTTTACCATCCTGCAGGTTTTTCTAGGTTGCGGTGGGAGGTGCTGCTGTGGTCCTACCTGTGGTCCTGCCTGATGCCTCCTGGACACATTAGGAAAGGAGATCCTGTGACTTGGATCCTGTGACGTGGATCCTAGCCTGGATTTGCAATTGCAAATCGGGACCCACAGATCACAATGGCTTCTGTATCAATAGACTACACCTGCTTCTGGATCCCTACACTTCACATATCCCTGGATTTACAGAGTCTATATACTCTTGGACTCAGCAACACTCAGATCTTGCTACATGCAGTACAATGACTCCTGGACCAACAGAGTACACCTGCGTCTGGATCACTAGACTTTCCATACATCCGGGTTTATAGAATCCACAGACTCTGGGACTCATGGATGTTTTATACATTCTAAGTGAACTGTTATTATCATGTTTTTGTGTTCTGTACAAGTGACATTTATTGCACGTCTGTCTGTCCTAGGAAGAAGGATCCCTCCTCTGTGGTTCTTCCTGAGGTTTCTTATTTTCCCTGTTTAGGGTTTTTTAAAGTTTTTCTTCACCCGGTTCGAGGGTCTAAGGGCAGAGGATGTTACATCTGTACTGTTTGTCAAAGCCCAGTGAGATAATGTGTAAATTGTGATTTCGGGCTATACAAATAAAATTTGATTTGATTTGATTTGATTTTCAAACTCTTTTATCAGTGTTTTTATTCTTGGGGTCTTAATTGTTCGGGAAGTTGTGGTTTAGTGAAGCCTGGAGCACTTTGTCATTCTGCGACTATTGTCATGCTGTCTTTAAATGTTCAGCAAAATGGACGCCTGCTCTCTCTTAACTGGAAAACAAATCTACCTCCAGGTATTAATAAAGTAACCTGAATCTGACCCTGAACGGCCTCTATATAATAAGAATTTTAGTTCTAGATGAATTATTTTGGAGAAAAAGCCAGGATAGTTCATACATTCTGTCACTAAATTAAGGAAGGAGTTATAATATATTTTGATTCTTTAATTGTTCAAAACTTATTCATCTTTTGAGGGGTATACTACAAAGCAGGTTCAACAGAGCCAGGCTTTCTTTGTGAGAGCTGGCTTCACAAACCCTGAAGTTGTAGTTAGAGATTATGGGTATGACAAACATGGCTATCAGGTGTTTTTGTTAACCCAGGTTTTCTGCTTCAGATTCTGTGCTTGTTCATATGGAAAGGGATGTTTTGTGTGTTTTTTGTCTTTTATTCTGAAGAAAATGAATTGCTCAAAAGCTGCTTTCCTCATTTATCATGAATAAGTTTAAATAGTGGAGCTATGAATATTAATAATAAAATATATAAAAGCAAAAAGCAACATGGCTACTGCATGTTAAAAACAAGGGAACCGCATCAGAAAGTTGCTGATTGTGAAATAAATTCACTCTCATGTTTGTGCTTTTATTTCTAATGTGACGATGCACGTTGTAGCAAACTTTAAACTGATGCAGAAGATTCAAACATTACATTTTATTTAGGTCTGTCCCATACTGAACACTTGAAATCACAACTCAAAGTCAAAATGTTTTATTAACTGAACATTATCTGTGATAAATACTGATAGAAGTATCCATGTAATCTTTTAACTGCAGTACCAGCAGCATAAACGGACTTGGAACAGAATTATTGAGTTGACACAAGAAATAATGCACCTAATCTAAAATGATCTTTAAAGCATCTGGATAAAATAAAAATACATATGTTTAAGTCATGATAATTTCCCATTATGGTAATAACATGCATTGTATAGGAGAAGCAGTGCCGAATTGGATATACATGTGGCACCATGCCTAAAAGCTGATGCTTTTATTAATGTAAAAAAAAGTGTTTATTTCTCTTTTGTCTAAAGAGAAAAGAAAGTAAAAGAAAAGATAAGTGGCTTCAGGCCATCAACAGAGTAAATTAAAATGGTGAATTATAGAACTTGGTTAGTCCATGGGTGTTTATCAAAATCAAGGACCCTTTTTGGTAGCTCCAACAAGATCCTACATGGATCAGGCCTAGAGACTAGGGAGGACACCTCCCCAGCATCAAAGACATTAGCAAATGTACATTATTCAATCAGTTTTGTCTTGGCAACAGAGCAGATCAATAATGTAGTTCTATTTGTTCAACTTTAATAGTGTCAGATTGAGAGAACACTCATTAACATTTATTTTATTTAATTACCCTGACTAATCATGATTCCCTGGATACATTCTAGGCTAAATTTGTGTTTTTGTCCCCCTTAAGCAGGGATCTGCACCTTTGCCAAGTAGCTGCATTAATGAGGGACTGTACAATATGTTTTTTTCTATGCTCTCTACAATGATCCATCGAATTTTCCGTTTGAGAGGATGACATCATTTATCTTTGCCTTCCTTATTTTTACAAATCCCAGCTGGAAATGAGATGTGTTTAATATTGCAAAATTACAGCAAATGGCTATGGAAAAAAAAGAAACAGGATAGCTGTTGATCTTTTTGTCTCTCTCTTGGCATGGTTATTTTATGTTCCATACAAAAAAGAACCATAATACATCACTTGGACTTAACAGGGTTCCTAACCATTGTGAATGATAGCTTGAATGGCTGTTGAGAATCTGGCTTTCAGAGCAAACTTAATAACTTGCATTGTGGATTTTGGAACAAAATTAATCAGTTCATGGAAGTTTGGACTACTTCCACTCTCTTTGTTGCCATACAGAACACTAACATTAAAACAGAACAGAATAACAACAGAACATTAAAATACATCAAAATTAGTGTTGCAGTGGTTAGCACTGTGACCTTACAGCAAGAAGGTCCTGGATTCCATCCCCGGGTCAAGGCTTTTCTGTGCGGTGAGAATGTGAGCTGATGGTTGTTAGTCTCTATATGTCAGCCCTGCGATGAGCTAATGAATTGTCCAGGGTGTGCCCCGCCTTCGTCCGATGATGCTGGAATATCCAGCCCCCTCCCTGCGAGGCCTAACAGGATATATGAATGAATACATTTTTTTTTTATAGCCCAAAGCCACAAATTACAGTTTGTCTCAGTGGGCTTTTACAAAATTTACACATGTGACACCTTTTGCCCTTAGACCTTTGAACTGGCTGAGTAAAACCTTAAAAACCCCCAAAGACAGAAAAATAGTAAACCCCAGGAAGAACCATGAAGGATGGATCCTTCTTCCTATGATGGACACATGTGCAACATTTCACATGTACAAAACAAAACAAAACAACATGATAATAAATTAATGAGAATGTATAAGAAGTCTTTGAGTCCAAGGGTGTGTGAAATCCAGATGTAAGTAAATCTATCCAGAAGCAGGTGTAATGTATTGATCCAGAAATCGTAATTAGTAATCTAGATTATATTCCTGCAGCCATTTTGTGTGCATCCAAACTCATACCAACCTGTAGTGGATGAGAGACCTACTCTACTGTACAAGATTTACATCCGGCATTCAGTATAAATATAGTGTATTTATTTATTTATTGATGTTTTCATTTTGTCACAGTCTGCCAAAAATGCCTAATTATTGTTTGTCTGTTCAGAATGTTCTGCCTGTGGTTGTGTTTCAAAGGCCCTGAGCTCTGACCCAAATCTTTTTGAGCTTTTTTCTTACTGCTAAGATCACACCTCAGACTTGGATATCTTTATAATTTCAATTCAGCCGTGCTCCCCTGAGGGGAGTTCAAACCCCTATGATGCTTCGTACCTATGCTTTAAGTATTTGATCTTCTATGCCCTTAGAAATCTTCTACATAGAACATCAGTGATTTTCAAGTAGCTATTCCAAATGCAACAAAGCCAAGAGAATTTTGTTGAATCCTTCAACAAAGATGCGATATTTTTTCAAAAGTTTTAGTTAGTTCTAGTTTTGTATTTTTCTTCCTGGGTCAATTTGTCAAACTCAGGAAATTTTCTTAAGATGAAACATCAGATATCACTCCATTTTCATCTATGGTGAGTTGGGGATGAGAATATGCTTTTAATGAAATACAAATTTATTTTCAGAAATCGTTAATCATACTATGAGCTACACCTAAAAATTGTCTTGAGTGTCTTTTAGGAGGTTTGTCATTTTGCAAATGAATTATTGGCAACTTTCTGCGGACATTTTCACTGCTATGTAGCGTCTGCAAAACCTGAATACAAAGGTAGGATGCTGAGGTCTATCAAACGAGATCATTTGCTTATCCTTTCAGATGCACTAACTGTAAATAGTAAAAAGAAAATAATGTGTGTCATCTTCACTGATTCTGAATTTGACGGAAGCTGTTTCAAAGTTGGAAAAACGAAATGCTTTTGAATGACCAGAAACATCTCTTTGGAATACTCCACAGGTTAACAGGTTTATTGTTAAGGGTGATAATATATATCTGGATAACAATTGCATTTTTCTTTTTTAAATTAAGATTTAAAGATTCATTTGTGGCACTACAGACTGCTGCCGCCTCACTGTGCTCTCTAGCACTGTCATTAGGTGCATTTCAAACAAAACTTGAAATGGTTCCAAGCATTTCTCAAAGGAACTAAAGGGCTCCTGTGATCCATTTTTGTCTGTGTTTCCAGGTATCCTGCAGCTGCAGATTAGGGCAGGTGAATTAAAATGCCATGGAAACTTGGAAAGTGCACTACCCCCAAAGTTCCTTTACCATTGGCAAATATTACCCCTTAAGTAGGGACTGGCGGTAGATTCATTAGAATTTAAATGTAAATTTAGACCCACACACAATCAAAATGCACTTTTTTTGGTTTGTTCACTTTATGCTTCAAATAAACATGGCAAAGAGAGAATTGGTGATGGAGGGAAAAAGATGCCCTGTGCATTGTCTCAGCAAATAGCAGTAGGGTCTCAAATAGGAATCGGAGATGAGAATTGGACATGGTGGGTATAATTGAAGACAAAGGGCTTTAATCACTTCCCCCCAGGCCACCATATAGCATTGATGATTATCTTTAGCAAACATCTGAAATATGTGTGTGCCTCTCCCAAGGCTTAGCACCTTTGCTTCACTTTTGAGCCTCCAGACTGACCCTGAGTGACTATGCAATAACATGGGGGTCTTAAATGGTCTAATTGCTCATTCTCATCCAAAACTGTGTTCCTGTTTGTAAGATTACAGCACTGTGTGTCCGAACGTCTGATCTGCATCATCAGGGACCCCCAGGGAACTGTGCTGTCCCCGTTCCTCTTCACCACCTACACTTCTGACTTTCAGTATAGCACTGAGTCGTGTCATCTGCAGAAATTCTCTGATTACATGGTCATAGTTGGCTGTGAAGAGAATGGATGGGAAGATGAGTACAGGAACCTGGTTGTCCGATTCGTGCGTTGGAGCGGTGAGAACCACCTGTAGCTGAATGTGATGAAGACGAAGGAGATGGTGATGGACAAGCCCCTACCCTCTCCTGTCTGCATTGATGGGACTAATGTGGAAATAGTCCAGACCTTAAAGTACCTGGGAGTCCACCTGGACAACAAGCTGGAGTGGTCCACCAACACAGAGGTTGTGTTTAAGAAAGGCCTGAGCCGGGTCTACTTCCTCAGGAGGCTCAGGTCCTTCAATGTATGCAACTGGATGCTCCTGATGTTTTATCAGTCTGTTGTGGCGAGCGCCATCTTCTTTGCTGTTGTGTGCTGGGGCACAGACATCAAGGCAAACAACGCCAACAGACTGAATAAACTGATCAGGAAAGCAGGTTCTGTTGTTGGTTCTCGGTTGGCCACCTTGGAGGAGGTGGCTAACCGAGAACAGAGGACAACACCTCCCACCCCCTCCATGAAACTGTGAACATTTTGAGAAGCAGCTTCAGCAACAAAATGATCCTACCCCACTGCTACAAGGTACAATACAGGATGTTGTTCCTCCCCAGTGCAATCAGATTTTCAACACCTCTGTTACTAGACACTAGACACTTTACCTGTTAAAATCATTCACCTCTTCCTACCTGCACTAAACTCTGCACTCAGCACAACAGCTGTACACACTGTTAGAGTTTTACAACTGCCTATACTGTGTATATTTTTGTACTTTCATTTTTATTTTATTTTATACTTCTATACCCTTATAGTGTTATATGTCCACTGGTCCTGTACCAGAACACTCGTGCTGCTCTGACAAATTAATTTCCCTACGGGGATTAATAAAGTCATCTCTATCTCTATCTCTGTTCTTCACAAACCACACATTGTCACTGACATTTGGTTCATTAGCATTTTGTTTTCTGGGTTTTTTTTATGTGATTGTAGAACCAAACTTATGTCCATGTTCTGGCACCTATTGCCTACAACAGAAACATATTAATAAGCATGAGACAAACAGGGGCAGTGTTTGAATTAACAGTAACTGATTTTTTGGGAGGGAAGTTCACTGCTTAAAGCACCTTTTGACTATTCATCCAGACCAGATAGATGGTTTCATTAGGAGAGGAGACAGATTCAGGATGGGAGCATCTTGGACTTAGAAGCCTGTTTCCATTACCAACATGGGTCAAGATCTTGCACTTGATGAAGTATGATGGATGTTGTGTTGTTAATATCACTTGTAAATGACCAAGTTTATAACAGTAGATGTAGGATTTCATCTAATTACAAAATATACAGTAAATGGACTGTTAATAAGCACCTTTAATTTTGTGCAATAAAGTGGTGGTTTTTCCATGAAAAGCTGTTTAAACAGACATTGTATTTGTAGATCATTCCCTCCATGTTTCTCTCTGTTTTTCACTACAAGCCCAAAAGCCCAGTCAATGTCAATATTAATGTTAAAGATAACATTAATAAACAAATCAGGTGAGTGCTGCAAGATCTGCTGACCTTGTCCTCCTTCCATATCGGGATTATTGAAAAATGTTCTTTTTCAGACAAAAAAATATAAAGCAACTTAACTTTGTTCAAGGCCTGTTTCTGCCTCTGCAATACACTTGCAAGATATTAGCATCTTCAATGAGCATATTAAAATCAAGCAGCACAATAAAGCACAAACAAGATAAAATTCCCCACTCACCCTCTGTGGGAGGTCTTGTGTCTCCTTTCAAGCTCACGTCCTCTACCAGAGGCCTGGGAGGCTGAGGGTCCTGTCCTGATGCCTCTACTCCCCACATCCTTTCCAGCTCCTCTTTCAGCCCTTGGTATTTCTTGGGCTTCTTGTGTTCCTTCTTCCTGATGTTGCTATCACTTGAGATTGCGACATCTACCACTACTGCCCTCTTCTCCTGGATGGTCTGGATGTGGAAGTCCCACAGGATCTTAGCTCGGTCGTTCTCAATCACCTTTGAAGGTGTTGTCCACTTTGATTCTGGAATTTCAAGCCTATAGTAGTGCAGATGTTTCTGTATACTTTGCCAGCTACCTGGTTGTGACGCTCTAAGTATGCCTTACCTGACTGCATCTTTCACCCTGTTGTTATGTGCTGCACTGTCTCGGGGACATCTTTGCACAGTCTGCACCTTGGGTCCTGTCTGGTGTGGCAGACCCCTTCCTCTATCGATCTTGTGTTCAAGGCCTGCTCTTGTGCTGCCATGATCAGTGCCTCTGTTCTGTCCCTGAAACCAGCCTTCTCCAGCCACTGATATGTTTTCTCAATATCAGCCACTTCCTCTATCAGTTGGTGGTACATCCCATGCAGGGGCTTGTCCATCCATGATCATCTATGTTCTTCTTCCTTTTCTTCACTGGGTTTCTGCTGCCTGAGGCATTCACTTAGCAGGTCATCACCCAGGGCCATCTTCCTGATGTATTCCTTGATTTTGGTTGTCTCATCTTGGATATTGGCTCTGACAATCACTAATCCTCGGCCTCCCCCTTTCTGCTTTGTGTGTAACCTCAAGGTGCGGGACTTGGGGTGAAACCCTCCATGCATGGTGAGGAGCTTCCTTGTCTTGATATCTGTAGCTTCTTTCGCCTCCTTTGGCAAGGTTGTTATACCAGCAGGGTATCTGATGACGGGCAGGGCATAGGTGTTGATGGCTCGGATCTTGTTCTGATCATTCATCTGACTTCTCCGGACCTGCCTTACTCTACGTAAATATTTGGCTATGGCTGACTTCTTTGCGGCCTCGTCATGATTCCTATTTGCCTGCAGGATCCCAGGGTATTTGTGGCTTCCCTGATCATTGGCTATGTTGCCTTTTGATAGTTTGACCCCATCAGTTGTGATCATCTTGTCTCTCTTTGATATCATTCGGCAACACTTGTCTAGCATGTCGATGTCAGTGCTGTAGGTCCTGGTGATGTGGATCAGCGAGTCAATGTCTCGCTCATTCTTTGCATACAGCTTGATGACATCCATGTAGAGGAGGTGGCTGATTGTTGTTCCATTTCTGAACCGGTACCCAAGGCCACTCTTTGTGATTATCTGGCTGAGGCTGTTCATGCCAATGCAGAACAGTAGGGGCCATAGGGTATCTCCTTGGTATTTGCTGCACTTGATGCTTACTTGGGCAATTGGCCTTGAATTGGCTTCCAGAGTAGTCTTCCATAGCCCCATGGAGTTCTTAATGTAGGCTCTTAGTGTCCTGTTGATCTTGTATAGCTTTAGGCACTCCAGTATCTATGGGACATTGAGTTGTAGGCTTTCTTGTAGTCAATCCAGGCAGTGAACATATTGGTCTTCCTGGTCTTAGAGTCTCTAGAGACTGCCCTGTCCACCAGTAGCTGGTGTTTTGCTCCTCTGATGTCACTATCAACCCCTTTCTGGGCCCTGCTCATGTATTGAGCCACATGCCTACTCATCTTGGCCACAATGATGCCTGACAGGAGCTTCCATGTCATGAAAAGACAGGTTATTGGCCGGTAGTTGGATGGAATTTTTCCCTTCTGGGGGTCCTTCACGATCAGGACCCATCTTTATGGGTCCCATTTTCAGCAGTTGGTTCATCTTAGCAGCCAGGCATGCACGGAGTGCAGTTAGCTTCTTTAGCCAGTAGCTGAGGATCATGTCAGGATCTGGTGCTGTCCAGCACTTCATCCTTGAGAGTCTTTTTTGGATGTCTGTCATTGTAACCAGAGGCTCCCAGGCCTCTGGTTGAGGTCCCGGGCTTGAAAGGAGACACAAGACCCAATGCCAATGTGACGTGACAGCAGCACAAAACTTGGAGGGATGCTCACATCCTCCCGCTCTCTCCTCCTGTAAAGCAGGAGCATTATGCATTGCTGAGCCCGTAGCTTGATCACGGAGAACAGTAGAAACAAAAGTAGGGACTTCAGAACCTGGCGCATGTCCATTCTTTAAGAGTGTGTAGTTAAAATTCAAAGTATTTATTAAGTACAGGGCAAACCTCACAGTCCAAGAGGCAAGCAGGGTTCATATCCAAAGAATCAATTCTAAAGGAAAATGATACCACAAGGGAAAGGCAAAATCCATAATCCAATGAAACAGGGACAAAACCAGGAGTCATACATACATACATGAGGAGTTCAGTAAACAAAGAGGGTGGCGATAAATGAACACAAGAGGGTGGGGCAGACACTGAGACACAGGTGAAACACATCAAGGTAAATACACGGAGAAAACATAAATCAAGGACCCAGGACCTTCAAAATAACACAGGAAACACTAGAAAACAGATCACAGGAACATGGGGGAACTTAACACTAGAAGTTTATATAGTTTATTTACTATTCAGGGGTCTCTGCATAGCACACAAGTCTTTCGCCTTTAACTTAAGATTTACGTGTGGGACCACCAAAGTGTTGATTCTTTTTTTGGTAAGCCTTTCCACTCGGTCAATCCTTGTGCCCTTGTGTGAAAAATCTAATTAAACATATTCAGAACTTTACACCTTGCACGCATTGTAGCTCATTTTTACTGAATGTCATTGTGCAGGCTGCATTGGTCTAGTTTTTATGTGCTATTTTCCTGTTAATATTCAGGCATACTTTAATAGTCAGCAAATCCCTTCTTGAGCCGCACCTATACAACCCGAAGCGGGTCAAAGATTCTGAAATACACAGCGCTCCACAGCTAGACTGGTGGATTTCACGTATGAAGCAACTCGTAAACGTTGAGCTAAACAGCTCAGGTCATCTGCTACAGTGTGTCAGTCCCGGCTTGGTCTTTGGAGTGTTTGGAAAGCCTTTGATGTAGAGTGGTCAGTAACTGCTTTCAATTTTTCTGGCCTTCGCAAAGTCTTTTGCTTGTTACAAAAGACTTCCAGGGCTCGGCCAAGGAGCACATGGGCAGAGTTCTGTAACAGCAGACATTCGCAGGTGCAGTCCAAATGGTTGCAACATGACAAGTTTGATCCGATCCCAGCCTCACTGGGACGAAGGTGGGGTACAACCTGGACAAGTCGCCAGGGCTGACATAATAAACAACCCTTCTTATACATTTCTCCAGAAAGCATTAATTATTCAATTATAGTTGAGCTATAATCTGTATCTGTTCATGTCACAAAATTAAAGATTATCTAGATTTGCGAAAAAACAAAACCCCATCTCCCTCGCTCCTTATTACAGAAAACAAAATTATTGAATGTATGGTGCATATGAAAAGATGTGTGTCACTTTAAAATAAGTGAACTACTTAAATGAAGACATGGTAGTCATAAAATTAGAAAAATGTTTATAAATGTAAAAGATACATAGTAGCCATGTGCTCAATGAGAATGTTTGAGACTTTTTATGGATCCATCCATTAAGCCTGTAATATGTAATTTTGTTCTGTTGACATATAGATGGACAATTGCGAGTTATTCCATGTTGTTGGCACATTTAACAACTGCAATACAACTTTGAATACTATGTGGCATCAAATCTACTGGCAGGTTCAATTGACCTTTAACTTTTGCTGTCTATTTGCTCTCTTATGTTGTTTGCTTATAAGACATGCTGTGATTTAGCTATAGGAAAAGATGTCAGAATTGATCAAATTATACCAAATGGATGACATCATGCATTGTAGGATACATTCATTTCAAATATAAGTTCACCTTTTCACAGCTTTAGTTTCCTTTATTTTGTCAAGTACCGAAAACCTATTTAAAAATGTGGCAGGTGTTGTGTCAAGTTTTAACAGTCCATGGCGATGAATGAGAATAAATGCTTTGGGAAATGCTAGGTCCCAAGGCCTGTAGCTTTCTGAAATGTGGCAATATAGCTGATTAACCTTGGTGTATGCCATGCTGCATAATTTAAATCAAAACAATGCAACTTTTGGTCTAAGTGGAAACAAGGCAGTTGAAAAGGCTCAGTGGGCAAGTTTGGATTTTTGTTTTCTTCTAGGGGATGCAGAAATAAAAGGAGGAAATTAAAGAAACACTTAATCTTCACAGAAATTCCAGTAACCAAATTCACACCACACTGGAAATAACACATTCACTCACCAAAGATTACTCTGAAACAAAATGTTCACTAGGCAACCAAGTCATCTGCAGATGCACAATAAAACAAATAAACTGAACTACAAAGTTCACAAAGCCATAACCAAAATTAGCCAAATGTATGAGGCAAAACTAACAATTTACAGAAAATTATTCTTTACCAATTACTCACGTCACCTCCACTTTTTTTCTAATCACCTACCAAATCAAGTTCCACCACCTGTCTAACAGTCTCGAGGTATGCTAGGCTATGCTACAAAAAAACGAATAATACACCTGTCATCAGAACCTGAAAAAAGACACCAATATTACCCTTTAAGTTGAAAAATGTTTACAAGATACAAAAACAAATATTTATGCAGTAGCGTAGGTTTTTACCTTCTAAAGTTTCACAAATGATAATAGTTGGGTGCCAGACAGGGAAACAATATTTTAACCTGTCAATTAAATCAAACCATTATATTTCAATACCCTGATAGCTCAAAACCTTCACCACAGAAAAAACAGAACACACAAAACAAAGTTCAATATGGGTAACGCACTAGCACAAACTAATTAAAAAAACTCCCATTCACAAAGTATCAACTCAATTCCAACCTAAATTAGTCCCATTAACTAAAATTAAATGTCAACTAATTAACTGAAATCAATGATGACTCAAGACAATTTTGGGTTCCCTTTAATAGTGTGTGTGTGTGTGAGTGTGTGTGTGTGTGTGTGTGTGTGTGTGTGTGTGTGTGTGTGTGTGTGTGTGTGTGTGGGGGGGTGTGTGTGTGTGTGTGTGTGTGTGTGTGCGTGTGTGTGTGTG
>KV751397.1:560526-623094 GCA_001698575.1 Mola mola
GATGATGGAAAGAGTAAAAGCAAAAACAGTGAGCTCAAGGCAATACGGCAATCCTGCAATCCTACCAATTATGCCTCACTGACTCCATTACGCTTAGTAAGTGGGGAAAAACTATCCAACACTGCCATGGTCTAAAGAAAACCTAGTGGCCACTCCCCCAAAATAAGGATATGGACTATTTTATCTGCCTGTGTGAGCACACTGAGAAACAAGTAATTTAATGGGAAAAAACAAAAAGGTTTTCAAGCATGACTGCTATGAAAAATAAAAACAGAGAGAGACTGAGAGCAGCCGAAGAATACATCTGTGTGTGTCTTTCATTGTTTCTGGTTGGATATCAGCTTTGTGTTCACTTAAACAGGCCTAAGTTTTACACGAAATGAATATACTGTAAACATATAATGGTCCTTTTATCCTTTAAAAAAAAAAAAAAAAAAAAAAAATCAGTGAATCTCTTCCTGGCATAGCGCCATAACCGTTCATAGGAAAATCGTCAAACTTGGCAGGTGTGTTGCTGATGAGCTGTAGATGTGCTTTTAGTGTAGTTTGGATGTATGCATTGTTTGAATATAAATTGTGCCCATTTGATGTTGATTCCTTTTTTCTGCCCTTGCTTCTTTGCCTGTCTTTCTGAACCAAAACCCGGACAGCATCAGTCTGCATGCAACCCATTTTGTGGTTGAAGACGTCTCAAGTCTTTCTTCTTCAATTTATTTTGTGTCTTTTATGTTGCATAAGTACAGTTACACATCCTCGGATAAGCAGAGTCCATAAATAGTTTAGTTGATCAAAAATTGTGTTCCAGCTTTTTGGTGATCTTTACCTCCATCAAGGGAGGAGGTTATGTTTTTGCCCTGGTTTATATTGTATACAGTATTTATTTATTTGTTCGTGAACAGCATACTTTTTTGGAGAGGCATCAAAATCGATTAGATTTTAGTTGTGATTCTGGCTCATTGCCTGGATTCAGGAAACTTCTTAGTTTTCCAGGTGAGAGGATAGTTTTTTGTATTCATTCTTTATTCCCTCAGGTGTTTTTTTTCTTTCTGTTCCTCTTTCTTGACAGTCTTACATTAAAACTGAACTACACAACGAACAGAATCCTTGACTAAAATAATCCCCTTCAAGTTCATATATGGGCTAAATTGCAGTGTGCACTAAAATAGGGTACTATGTGTCATTTTGGTTTTTGATGTGGATTTGAAAAAAAGTGCCATGGCTTGGAAAAGTTTGAAAAACACTACTATCTCATGTACAAAAAAAGATCCAGCCTAGAATAGGTTTTTCACACTATCATGCTGAAATGAAGGATCTGTTGTATGGTTACCAAAGGCTAAGATATGCAATAAATAACAAAGAGTTACTTTGTTACATTTAACAAAGAGTTCAATGAAGATAATTGGAAAAAGAGAATTGTTACATGACCACCTTTGCTTGTAGAAACCATTTTGTTTTCTTTTCTTTTTTGTGCATATATGCTTTGTACAATACTGTATATTAAGCCCCTTTTGCAAAGAAATTTCAAAATCTTAGACAGCATTAGAGGTAGTAACAGTACTGATTTGAGGTCTCATTGAGACACGGCCGTGGACTTAGTGGACAAACACAGCCATCCAAGAATTGTTGGATATTTTCAAGTTCTATTTTCAGATAGTTCCAGTCTCAGTGTCCTCCTCAGAAGAGATACAGGACAATTTATGTGTTTAAGCAGAGTCCTCTGAGAGTGAGACAGCTGCCTATCACAGCTGTTTAAACAGTGACTGTAGCTGTTTAGTGTGTAAACAGTAATGGACAGATAAGGTATGTGGATCTGAAGTGTGGAGTGACACCTGTCTCATCCAGTTCACCATTGCAAGACTCCCGTTATCCTTTGTTAGCTTGTGAGTATACTTTTAGAAGAATATTTTAGAAGACGTAGGCATCAACCTCTGTGCTATAATTAACTGTGCTGGCAGTGAATCAGTTAAATTGAGAATTCTTATTGTTCCACATTTTGTAGTTTCTATTAGAAGTAAGAAATGAAAACTAGTCACAAAAAGTCAAATAATCAGTTTTCAGTACATCTGTGTTGACATGTTAATGAATGCAGTTTATGTCGCTATAACTCAGAGATTTGGAAAACCTTAATATTAGTTATTAGTGGTGCCAAGTACTATTTTTAGTAAAAAAAAAAAATGTATTTCTATTTTCATATTTTTTTATTTACGCTCAATTGATTAGGGATGCCCAAATTCAGGACGGTTTAAAGGTTTATGGGCACCACTATTCACAGGCTGTGATGTCTTTCTATATGAAGAGTGGGGAGTGTTCTCACTCAGAATACCAATCGGACAAAAAACTATCTGCAGGTTTGTAAAAATAAAGCAAGCATTACAATGTTTGAAGTAGTTAAACTTGTTTTTAAACTGAGTTTAACTCTTGTTTACTGTATTTCGTGTGTGGAAATACCTTTTGTGGAGATCTCACTGTCAGAGTCAACCGTTGGCGTTCTTTTCACAGTTCTCGAGGATCCTGTTTACAACAATGAGCCATCAGCACTGTACAACAATAATCTGTAAATTTATTTGAATTAGGATTTTTAAAAGTGTGCTAAAATGTGAAGACCTGAAGTTACTTTAGTGTGTAAAAATACCTGTGACCTTTGGTACAAGCTAATTCCCTTAAAGTCTGACAGCCGGTCTTGTACCAGAGCAATCAGGGCCTTGCTAACTTTAGCCAGCTCCAGCGTACCTTCAGGGAGTCTATAATATTGCCTGTGGACCCGGATGTCGTGACCAAGAAAATTTGCAAATGACAAATTTGCAAATTTCACGACAAATGAAACAGACTCTAAGTGTTGAACTTGCATTTGGTAACTGTTCAGTGTAAGAGTTATAGTGCAAAGAGGCACTGATGGAAGTCAAGAGGGCCATTATAAGGCATAAAAAATAAAAATAACCTATCAGAGAGAGAGAACCAAAACATACGGAGTGGCCAAACCAACAATTTGGTCTTTAAAAGAAGCAATCCACTGGCAAGCTCAGCAACACCAAAAGGTCTGGAAGAACACAGAAGACCACTTTTCTTGATACAGAAAAACCCCTATCCTTTCTATCTTATCTCAAGGCAAGTCAAGGACACTATATAAGAGACACCTTCATGAATCTTTATACAGAGGGTTTACAAATCAACACCACCAATGAGGCAGTTTACAAAGTAAAGAGACTTAAATGTGGACTCTTGAATGTCAGATCCCTATCATCTAAAGGTGTATTAATAAATGAGCTTATATCAGATAACAATATTGATTTATTCTGCCTTACTGAAACTTGGCTGTGCCAAGACGAATATGTAAGTCTTAATGAATCCACTCCTCCCAGTCACATTAACACACACATTCCCAGAGACACTGTCAGAGGTGGTGGAGTTGCAGCCATTTTCAATTCTGCCCTATTAATAAACCCTAAGCCCAAACAAAAATTTAGTTCATTTGAAAATCTCATTCTTAGCATTTCCGATCCAACCATGACAACTCCAATTATGTTTGTTATAGTGTATCAAGCACCTGGACCCTACACTGAATTTTTATCTGAATTTTCAGAGTTTCTCTCAGCTTTGGTCCTCAAAACAGATAAAGTAATTATTGTAGGTGACTTTAATATCCATGTAGACATTGAAAACGACAGCCTTGGTACGGCATTTCTCTCACTATTAGATTCATTCGGCTTCTGTCAGTGTGTACAAGAATCAACACACACTTTTAATCACACCCTTGATCTTGTTCTGACATATGGCATTGAAATTGAGCATTTAAATGTCTCTGCGCAAAATCTGCTTTTATCAGATCATTATCTTCTAACATTTGAATTTCTGCTCATCAACTATAAACCAAGAGTCACTAGTTATTATAGCAGATGCATATCTGAGGACACTGTTGAAAATTTTAAAGAAATTATTCCCTCTGCATTAATTTCAGTGCCATATCCCAAAATAACAGAGGAGTCATATCTTAAATTTAGCCCCTCCCAGCTTGATCACCTTGCCGATTTCACTGCCGGCTCTCTACGTGCTTCACTCGATTCCATTGCCCCAGTTAAAAAGAAAACAAAACCAGTAAAGAGACTAGCTCCGTGGTATAATCTTAACACTCGCAAGTTAAAACAGAAAACTCATAAACTTGAAAAGAAATGGCGTTCCACTAAACTGGAAGAGCCACACATGGCCTGGCAGGATAGCCTTAAAGTATACAGGAAGGCCCTTCGCCGAGCAAGAAAAGACTACTATTCAGCGTTGATAGAAGAAAACAAGAATAAGCCCAGGATCCTTTTCAGCACTGTAGCCAGGCTGACTGAGAGCCATCATTCTATTGAACCATGCATTCCTAGAGCCCTCACCTGTAATGATTTTATGAACTTCTTCAATAATAAAATTAGACTTATCAGAGAAAATATCCTACACTCCACAGATTCCAGTTCAGCAACAGGAATTATAGAGGCTGTTATTAGTCCTGATGTGTGTTTGGAAAGCTTCCATCCAATTGACCTTAAGGAACTAACGACAACATTATCTTCATCTAAATCATCAACCTGTATACTAGACCCCATACCTACTAGGTTGCTCAAAGAGGTTTTACCCCTAATTAGAAATCCACTACTAAACATTATCAATCTATCCCTTGTAACAGGTTATGTGCCCCAGTCATTTAAAGTAGCTGTAATTAAACCGCTCCTAAAAAAACCTACCCTAGACCCAGAAGTTTTAGCCAACTATAGACCAATATCCAACCTCCCCTTTCTTTCAAAGATTCTAGAGAAAGCAGTAGCGAAACAACTATGTGGCTTTCTTCAGTATAATAGTCTATTTGAAGAGTTTCAGTCAGGTTTTAGAAAGCATCACAGCACAGAAACGGCATTGGTAAAAGTTACAAATGACCTCCTCACTGCATCTGATGCAGGACTTATCTCTATACTAGTCTTATTAGATCTTAGTGCAGCTTTTGACACTATCGATCATCACATCTTACTACAGAGGATGGAACACCAAATTGGCATTAAAGGATCTGCTCTAAGATGGTTTAAGTCCTACCTATCTGATAGATATAATTTTGTTCATGTTAATGATGAATCATCAAGATATGACAAGGTTAGTCATGGAGTCCCACAAGGTTCTGTGCTTGGACCATTACTATTTACTCTATATATGCTTCCTGTAGGTAAAATTATTAGAAAGCACTCCATACATTTTCACTGTTATGCAGATGACACACAACTATACTTATCAATGAAGCCAGATGAAACCCATCAGTTAGCTAATCTACAGTCATGTCTTAAGGACATTAAAAACTGGATGTTTCATAACTTTTTAATGTTAAACTCTGACAAAACTGAAGTCATTGTGCTGGGCCCCAAACACATTAGAGACTCATTATCCAGCAACATAGTTAATCTGGATGGCATTGCCTTGGCCTCCAGCACCACTGTCAGAAACCTGGGTGTTATCTTTGACCAGGAGCTGTCTTTTAAATCACATGTTAAACAGATTTCAAGGACCGCCTTCTTTCACCTCCGTAACATTGCTAAAATCCGGCACATCCTGTCTCAACAAGATGCAGAAAAACTAGTTCATGCGTTTGTTACTTCCAGGCTGGACTACTGTAATTCTTTATTTTCAGGTTGCCCTAACAAAATTTTAAAAACTCTTCAGTTAATCCAAAATGCAGCAGCGCGTGTACTGACTAGAACTAATATCAGAGACCATATTTCCCCCATACTGGCTTCTCTGCACTGGCTCCCAGTTAAATTCAGAATAGAATTTAAAATCCTTGTTCTCACCTACAAAGCTATTCATGGTCAGTCACCATCTTATCTTGAACAGCTCATAGTACCCTATCGCCCATCCAGAACCTTACGCTCCCAGGATGCAGGGTTATTGGTGATCCCAAGAATTTCCAAAAGTAGAATGGGAGGCAGAGCTTTCAGCTATCAAGCTCCTCTCCTGTGGAACTATCTTCCAGTCTTGGTACGGGAGGCAGACACACTCTCTGATTTTAAGAGTAGGCTTAAAACCTTCCTTTTTGATAAAGCTTATAGTTAAGGCTGGCCTATCTAGCCCTTAGTTATGCTGCTATAGGCTTAGGTTGCTGGGGGAACACTCCATGATTCACTGAGCTTTCTTCTCTCCCCCCTCTGACTCCGACTCCTTCTCTGCTCCTGTAAATGTCCATATCCTTACACTAACTTTACTTCTTCCCCGGAGTCGTTGTGCTTTACCATCCTGCAGGTTTTTCTAGGTCGCGGTGGGAGGTGCTGCTGTGGTAGGTGGTGCTGCCCCCTGGCCACATTAGGAAAGGAGATCCTGTGACTTGGATCCTGTGACTTGGATCCTAGGCTGGATTTCCAAGTGCAAATCGGGACCCAGAGATCACAATGGCTTCTGACTCAATAGACTAGACCTGCTTCTGGACCACTACACTTCACATATCCCTGGATTTACAGATTCTAAATACTCTTGGAATCAGCAACACCCAGATCTTCCTACATGGAGTACAATGACTCCTGGACCAACAGAGTCCACCTGCGTCTGGATCACTAGACTTTCCATACATCCGGACTCATAGAATCCACAGACTCTGGGACTCATGGATGTTTTATGCATTCTAAATGAACTGTTGTTATCATGTTTTTGTGTTCTGTACAAGTGACATTTATTGCACGTCTGTCCGTCCTAGGAAGAAGGATCCCTCCTCTGTGGCTCTTCCTGAGGTTTCTTATTTTCCCTGTTTAGGGTTTTTTAAGTTTTTCCTCACCCGGTTCGAGGGTCTAAGGGCAGAGGATGTCACATCTGTACAGTTTGTCAAAGCCCAGTGAGATAATGTGTAAATTGTGATTTCGGGCTATACAAATAAAATTTGATTTGATTTGATTTGATTTACCACAAGATGTTGACAACGCAAAAGGAAAAAAAATCTTTAAAAGCCTGCCCAATTCTGGATTAACACCCTTTGGTGAAATGAAACCAAATTAAACTTGTACCAGATAGTGTTATGGCATGTACTTGTATGGCTGCCAGAAAGAGAGTCACTGGTGTTTATTCATAATGTGACTGTTGATGTAAGTATTAGGATGAATTCTCTGGTGTATAAGACTATAATTTATGCTACTATTCAGCCAAGTTCTGAAAAACTGATAGGAAAGATGGGTAATGACACAAAAAATAATACCAAAACAACCAAAGATCTTCTCAAAGCACAGAAAACAGATATTCTTTGGTGGAAAAGCTGATCTCATCTTATCTCAACCAACTTTTAGGTTACTGAAGACAAACTGAAGGCAGAAAGCCCTACAAATAAGCAGCAACTGAGAGCATTGGCAGTTAAAGCCTGGCTAAGTATTTCAAGGGAGAAAACTCAGCTTTTGGTGATATCCATGGGTTCCAGAATTCAGGCCTCATTGGGCCTCATTCAGTATATCTTCATTGTTAAGTTTCTTCTTAAATTTGGTCTTAAGAACCAAATTTAAAGAAAATGTCAGAAGAGAAGTCATGAAAATGTCATGAACTGCACAATTGTTCGTAAATGTATTCATATATCGATGATTCACATTTCCTTGTATGCTCAGGTCAAGTGCCAACCAATTTCAATTTGTAGATGTAAATGTCCAAGACCGTAGGGATATGTGCACCTGAAATCTCAGATGAAGTCTTTAACGTCCAGAAAAACTGCACCAATCATCTCTCGGATCAACATATCTAACGCCCTGTATTTATTGAAACATTTGTTTTTCAAACAAATTAAAATTAAATTAAAATTAAAGATCAACAGGAAGGAGGAGTCCTGCCATGACAGTGAAACTGTGACACACATTGTAAAAATCAATTTATTTCAAAATCTTTATCTAATGCAGATACATTTTTTTGCTGACAAACTTGGACAACAAGTATTGGATGCTTGTTGCTGAGTTAAAAGAATTTCTTAGCTGTTCTCTCGCTACCCACTGGTTTGTAAAACAACTTGTCACCTGCTGTGCCCAAAGACACCCAGCATCCTTTGAATGATTTCTAATTATGCTAGCTCTTTCAATTACTTTTGATCCGCTTTAAATGGGGGATGTTGTGTAAAAATTGCTGTAATTACTTAATAGCTGCTATTGTCAACAAATCCTTGAGGACCTTACAAATTTATATCAAAACTGCTGACACTGGGTAAAAACTAATAGTTTTAAAGTGTGATTGATTTCACATAAAAATAAAAAAAATATAAAACACATAAAAGAAACAAGAATATACTTTATATACTGTATATATTGTTACTGAGGTGAGAAAAATGATCGCTCTGTCCTTGGTTCTCTCGTATCCCATGAAATCTCATTCAGGTTGGGATCTGGGGAGTTTAGAGAGAAGGACAGTGCCTTAGACTCTCTCATGTTCCTTGAACGATTTCTGAATGATATTTGTGGTGTGGTGGGGCATATTACCTTGCTGGAGGGGGTCCACCATTGACAGTGCTAATTTAAAATTAAATTGAAAAATTGAAAACAGTTTTATCAAGACATTTTTTTGAAAATTCAACTAAATCCTCTGAAGTCACCAGAGTCACTACAAAGTGCGTGTTGAGGTTGTTGCACACCATCACGCGGTAACTACTCTGAAAATCATCTACCTTTGGAGGATTCTGCCACAACGCAAAGCGCTTTAAAAGTGGCTGTACATAATACGTCCTTGCTAATCTTATAATATATACATGCAGTTTTTAGAGCAAAATGAAATTGAAAGTCCTGTAATATACATACATGGCACAATCAGCTATGTGCAATGGGAAGAAATGTAAATCCCAAAGATTTCTAAATATCTAAGTTATTTACCTGTCATTCCCAGTTTGGTGTAAATGTTGTCCAATGCCTGTTTTTTTGTTGTTTTTTTTTTGGTTGTCTTTATACACATTTAGCGATATTATTAGCTCCATGTTTGCTTCCCTCAGGCCTCGTATTTCTGGGTAGCCTGTCCCCCTCTATCTGATTGGCTAATGCCAGGCGACTATCACTGAAAGCTCAACTCAGTGAACTCAGAGAGGTGGAGCGAAATCTGTACGCGTTCACGTGGGTGGCAACCGTTTCTTGGTCCTAGTCTTGCTTTGACACAGCTTCCCTTTTGCCGCCCTTGACTTATTGAAAGCTTTAGAAATGTATTGCCGCACAGCAGCGTGATTATGAAAAACTATTCATGATAAATTAAGAAGGCGGCACATGATAAGTTTGTGCAGATGAATAGTTAACATGTAGTAGCATTATAGTAACATTTGCTTTTGCTTGCCCCCAAGGCCCAGTGAAATGGAATCAATAGTCAGCACATCTTCCTTTTCTTCGTGTCATTGTAGGCTACTCTTTCACTCACCTTTTGCAGGGGCATTAACTTGTAATATCCCTGCTGATGTTATCTATATTATTACAGGGCTTTGCCTGCTAGGTAAACACATGATCATGTAAGTATTTTGCACAACGGCTCTCTATTCAATGTACTTTCACATTGAGGTGATGGATTTGTGTTTGTATTTGTGTTTATAAAGAACCAACAGATTGAGAGCTGTTTTGAAAACAATATTTGTGTTCACAGCATCCTAGAGTAAGGGCATCGGAACCATTGTACATGCCCAATAATACCAGACCCACCCAATTTTACTGTCTGTAATACAGCACATCTGTCTGTTCACTCATTGGAACTTTCAGATCCCTGTCAGTTAAATCCATTCTGCTTGAGCAGTGCCCTAATAAATTAAACTCCATATCATGTTTTAGTTACTCCCTTGTCTTCCACCAAATCCATTCTGTTTGTCTTGCTTAAGAGTGCATGTAACTGATACTTCATACCACGTTTTAGCTATACTAGTATTGTGTGTCTAGGTGTTGCTTTTGTTTCAGCTTGCGGTAAGCTTGTAAACAGAACTTTGGTTAGGGTTCTATTACCCAGACAGAGGAGAAACATCAAAAAAGTAAAGACAGTCCAAAAGAAATGGTGAGAAAGAGAGCGTATGCTTGACACCCAGACCAACAATGTGGGAGGACCCAACCAACTTTTATTTGCTTCCAACACCCAGGCCTAGGGGGATTCATGGGAAGTGTAAACCCTCTGTGTGTCGGGCACCAGGTCTGTAGGATCCAAAAATGCAGAGTCTACAGGGAGCGTTCTAAATCGCTAAATCGGACCGGCTCTTGCTGTGCTCGGAGTCTCTAAGGTTCCGCGACTCTTTTATCTATCTTCGAGGCCAAGTGGATCACGGCCTCCAGATCCGCTGGCACGTCCAGCACGTCCAAATGGTCTTTCAGGGTCTCGGATAAGCCATTCAGGAACACGTCAATTAACGCTGGTTGATTCCAGCCGCTGTCCGCCGCGAGGGTGTGGAACTCGATCACATAATCCGATACCGAACGTTTGCCTTGCCTAATGAAGCCAGCAATCTAGCCGCTTCTCTACCCGGGGAGGTGGACTGAAAGACTTGAATAAACGCCTTCAGGAATTCTGACAATGAGTTGTATATGGCGGATATACAGGTCCACTCAGCAGCATCCCATGGCTTGACCTGGCTTGACCAGATAAGTAAGAAGTTAGGAATGTTATTTTAGCTCGGTCTGAAGGAAACGCGGACGCATAAAACTCAAAATGTAGTTCACACTGGGAAATAAAGGAACGACAATTCCCAGACTCTCCAGAAAAACGTTCAGGGCTAGGAGGGTGGAGAGAGTGCAAAAACTCACGGTAGAGACAGGAGATTCAGCCGCCGCTTCTGCTCCCTTGGGAGACACCGGCAACCGATTGATGATACAATCCAATTGCACCGATAAAGTCGCATACGCTGTCTCGGTGCGTTTCGCGGCTTCAAACAATTCTTGCCAGTGAAGGCGTGCTTCTTGAGCTTTCAAGGCTAAGCAAACTGAGTCTGACTCTGCTTAATCCATATCTGGCCAGATTGTACTGTTGGGTACCAGGTCTGGAGGATCCAAAAATGCAGAGTCTACAGGGAGCGTTCTAAATCGATAGTCATTTATTTACAAAAGTCAAAACCAGGAATTCAAATGATGCGACGGTACAGATTAGGATAAGGCAAACTCGGTAATCCGGAAACAAAAACGAGATCAAAACACAAGGGACTCACAAGGAATAAATGCTGGACTACTCACGGGGAAGATAAGGTAAGACAATCTGGCAAAAGAGGAAGGGAACACGGGGGTTAAATACACGAGGGAGACAAGGGAGAGGTAGACAATTGGACACAGGTGGGACACATTAAGGAGAGGGAATAATCAGACACACCTGCGGGACAACACTTGACAGGACATGGGGGTTAAAACACAAGCAGAATTTCAAAGTAAAACAGGAAACACTGAATGACCCTAACAGACAGACACTTGGCACTAGCAGACCCTGACACTGTGATGTTATATATTTGATGAAAGGGTAGACTTTTTTAGCCGGGAGAGGTGGATCTTACTGAGAGACTGAGGTCAAGAATGCCCACCTCCACCCAAGTCTGTATGAATGGTCCGCTGGTTCTTTTCTGCAGTTTGTGGTGACCTTTATAGAGGAGTTAAGTGTTAAAGTGATTTCCGTAGAACTGCAGCAGCAGTAGCAACATGCTACATGTATTGACTGACATTATGTAAATGTAAATGTCCTGTATTTATATAACGCTCTTCTAGTCATTGTTGACCACTCAAAGCGCTTTACACCACTGCGTTCACCCATTCCCACACACATTCACATACTGGTGGCAGTGACTACCTCGCAGGGTACCACCTGCACATCAGGAAGGGTTCAGTGTCTTGCTCTTCGACACTTCAACATGTTGACTGCAGGGTCTGGTATCGAACCAGGAACCTCAGATCACTGGACAACCGCGCTACGATCTGACCCACAGCCGCCCCTGTGGCCCCTGATAATGTTACTCCTAAGAGGAGTAACATTATCATTACTGTAGCCGACGTTACCGTGTGCAAGTTCTCCTGCATCAATGTGACTAAATATTAACAGTGACTGCTAAATGCAAATTGTACTTTATTAGTGTTGATAATTAACAATAGCTAAAATTTACCATCAGCTCTACAGTCAACAAGTTCTCTACATTTCCTATATAAGGGATGTTATTACAGCTTTCTATCTTCTCATTGTGCTGCTTGCTCAGGAGCGAGATGATTAGCAGATCTACTAAATTAATACTTACTTACAACACAGTACACTATTTAGGATTATTCTCCCAATTATATACTGTCTGTTATATGTGTAACAGACAGGCATTAATATTAATATATGTGTGTATTAATATTAATGATTCAGTTTGTATAGTTAGTACAGAATGCAAGATGGCGCCGTGCCAGCAGCAGCCTGTTGCAGCAGCTCCCCATGACCAGTTCCCTATTGTGATTTTTTTCTTTGTCTTTTGTTGTGTATTTTGTGTTGTTTTTCTTTTTTCTTTTTGCACTGCACAGTGTACCTGCAATACAACAAACACCAGGTTGCGTTTCAACGTTTTTCACTGTTTTTCCTGGCACCCATGTCGCCAATCACGACACGCGACCAGAGCCACAATACCGCTCACATCGTCTACACGCGGATCAGCTGATCACCCTAGGCAGTCGGCTCTCACTGTCGGAGAGAAGCCGTCCAGCCCTGGGGTGATTAGGAGGCGACGCCGTGGCTGCAGAGTGGGGGGTTAAAGTTAGGATGAAGAAGAGGTTTAAGCCTGCAGTCATTGTGGGAAATGTGAGACACCTGTAAAATAAGATGGACGAACTGGAAGCACTCACCGGGAACCAGAGTGAGTACAGGGAGTCCATTATTATGTGTTTTACGGAGACGTGGCTGCACGAACTGATACCAGGCTTCACCGTGACTCTTCTCGGCTTCCACACTGTCTGAGCAGACAGAGACTCCACTGCGAGAGGTCAGAAGAAAGGAGCAGGGCTTCACCATTTTCATTATTAACCGGCTGTGTCACCCTTGCAAGAACGTATCTGTAGCCCAGACATCGAGCTTCTTGCCATCTGTTTTTTTGTCTGTATTATCTGCCACAGGAATTCACCAACGTCGTCGCCATTACTGTTTACATTCCTCCATCCGGGAATGTAGAAGCAGCTTGTGACTTCATCCACAACGTAAATGCGGAGCTTCAAACTAAACACCCTGGAGCCTTCATCACCATCACTGGAGACTTCAATCATGTCTGTCATGCCAATAACACATCCTCCACCCTCCCCACCTTTCTTCAGTTATTTTATGCACACCAGAGAAAATAAGACTTTGGACCTGCTGTATACCAATGTTAAGGAGGCATACAGCTGCACTGCCCTGCCCCCACTCGGCAGGTCAGATCACAACCTTGTCCTGCTCTCTCCATCATACAAGCCTGTTGTTCAGCAGCAGCCAGTCACAGTGAGAAAAGTGAGGAAGTGGTTTCCTGAGGCCATGGAGGCACTGAGAGGAGCACTGGAGATCGGAACGTACTGTATGAACCATATGGTGAGGACATTGATGGCATTGTGGACTGTGTGTCTGAGTATATTAAGTTCTGCATGGACAACACCATTCCCAATAAATTGGTCCGCTGTTACTCAAACAACAAACCCTGGGTAACCAGTGACCTGAAGGCTCTTCTCAACAGAAAGAAGTGGCCTTTCAGGGAGGGGGACCAGGCAGAACTCAAACACAGACTCAGAGAGAGTAAGGACACCTACAGGAAGAAACTGGAAGAGAAGTTGGGGAGGAACAAGGCCAAGGATGTTTGGAGTGGAATGAGAGAGCTCACCGGCTTCCAGAGGAAAAGTGGAGGAGGAGCAGTCAAGGGGAACGCACAGAGGGCAAATGAGTTGAACCAGTTTTTCAACAGGTTTGACTCCAGTCCCCCCTCCTCCACCAGCCCTCACGTTCCATCCTTGACCATGCGGACGGATTCCCCTCTGATTGCATGAATCACAGACTCGACGGGCAGACCGCAGTTTGTAAGATTACAGCACTGTGTGTCTGAATGTCTGATCTGCAACATCGGGGCCTCCCAGGGAACTGTGCTGTCCCCCTTCCTCTTCACCACCTACACTTCTGACTTTTCAGTACAGCACAGAGTCGCATCACCTGCAGAAATTCTCAGGTGACGCGGCCCTAGTCGGGTGTGTGGAAAATAGATGGGAAGATGAGTACAGCTCCTGTTGGACCGATTCGTGCGTTGGTCCGGCAAGGACCACCTGCAGCTGAACATGATGAGTATGAATGAGATGGTAGTAGACTTCAGGAAGAACAAGCCCCCACCCTCATTTGTCTGCATTAATGGGATGATGTGGAAATTATCCAGACCTACAGGTACCTAGGAGTACACCTCGACAACAAGCTGGAGTTGTCCACCAGCACGGAGATTGTGTACATGAAGGGCCTAAGCCGGCTCACTTCCTCAGGAGGCTCAGGTCCTTCAATGTATGCAACCGGATCCTCCTGATGTTTTGTCAGTGTGCTGTGGCGAGCGCCATCTTCTTTGCTGTGGTGTGCTGGGGCACAGGCATAAAGGCAAAGGATGCCAACAGATTGAATAAACTGATCAGAAAAGCAGGTTCTATTGTCAGCTCTCAGTTGGCCACCTTGGAGGAAGTGGTTGAGCAGAGGATGCTGACTAAACTGCTGGCCATCATGGACAACACCTCCCACTCCCTCCATAAAACTGTGAACATTCTGAAGAGCAGCTTCAGCAACGGACTGATCCTACCCCGCTGCTACAAGGAACAATACAGGATGTTGTTCCTCCCCAGTGCAATCAAACTTTTCAACACTTTAACTGTTAAAATCATTCACCTCGTTCTACCTGCACTAAACTCTGCACTGTCTGCACAACTTTGGCATATACTGTTAGATTTTTAGAACTGCCTATACTGTCTATATTTTTCTATGTTTATTTATTTGATTTTTTTTATACTTTATACTGTTATATGTCCCATTGGTCCTGTGCCTGAACATCCTTGCTGCTGTGACAAATTAATTTCCCTACGGGGATTAATAAAGTCTCAAATCAAATCAAATCAAATTTTATTTGTATAGCCCAAAATCACAATGTACACATTATCTCACTGGGCTTTGACAAACTGTACAGATGTGACATCCTCTGCCCTTAGACCCCTCGGTCCGTGTGAGGAAAAACTTAAAAAACACTAAAAAAGGAAAATAAGAAACCTCAGGAAGAAGCACAGAGGAGGGATCCTCCTTCCTAGGACGGACAGACGTGCAATAAATGTCACTTGTACAGAACACAAAAACATGATAACAACAGTTCATTTAGAATGCATAAAACATCCATGAGTCCCAGAGTCTGTGGATTCTATGAGTCCGGATGTATGGAAAGTCTAGTGATCCAGACGCAGGTGGACTCTGTTGGTCCAGGAGTCATTGTACTCCATGTAGCAAGATCTGAGTGTTGCTGAGTCCAAGAGTATGTAGACTGTAAATCCAGGGATATGTGAAGTGTAGGGATCCAGAGGCAGGTGTAGTCTATTGATACAGAAGCCATTGTGATCTGTGGATCCCGATTTGCACTTGGAAATCCAGCCTAGGATCCAAGTCACAGGATCTCCTTTCCTAATGTGGCCAGGAGGCATCAGGCAGGACCACAGCAGCACCTCCCACCGCGACCTAGAAAAACCTGCAGGATGGTAAAGCACAACGACTCCGGGGAAGAAGTAAAGTTAGTGTAAGGATATGGACATTTACAGGAGCAGAGAAGGAGTCGGAGTCAGAGGGGGGAGAGAAGAAAGCTCAGTGAATCATGGAGTGTTCCCCCAGCAACCTAAGCCTATAGCAGCATAACTAAGGGCTAGATAGGCCAGCCTTAACTATAAGCTTTATCAAAAAGGAAGGTTTTAAGCCTACTCTTAAAATCAGAGAGTGTGTCTGCCTCCCGTACCAAGACTGGAAGATAGTTCCACAGGAGAGGAGCTTGATAGCTGAAAGCTCTGCCTCCCATTCTACTTTTGGAAATTCTTGGGATCACCAATAACCCTGCATCCTGGGAGCGTAAGGTTCTGGATGGGCGATAGGGTACTATGAGCTGTTCAAGATAAGATGGTGACTGACCATGAATAGCTTTGTAGGTGAGAACAAGGATTTTAAATTCTATTCTGAATTTAACTGGGAGCCAGTGCAGAGAAGCCAGTATGGGGGAAATATGGTCTCTGATATTAGTTCTAGTCAGTACACGCGCTGCTGCATTTTGGATTAACTGAAGAGTTTTTAAAATTTTGTTAGGGCAACCTGAAAATAAAGAATTACAGTAGTCCAGCCTGGAAGTAACAAACGCATGAACTAGTTTTTCTGCATCTTGTTGAGACAGGATGTGCCGGATTTTAGCAATGTTACGGAGGTGAAAGAAGGCGGTCCTTGAAATCTGTTTAACATGTGATTTAAAAGACAGCTCCTGGTCAAAGATAACACCCAGGTTTCTGACAGTGGTGCTGGAGGCCAAGGCAATGCCATCCAGATTAACTATGTTGCTGGATAATGAGTCTCTAATGTGTTTGGGGCCCAGCACAATGACTTCAGTTTTGTCAGAGTTTAACATTAAAAAGTTATGAAACATCCAGTTTTTAATGTCCTTAAGACATGACTGTAGATTAGCTAACTGATGGGTTTCATCTGGCTTCATTGATAAGTATAGTTGTGTGTCATCTGCATAACAGTGAAAATGTATGGAGTGCTTTCTAATAATTTTACCTACAGGAAGCATATATAGAGTAAATAGTAATGGTCCAAGCACAGAACCTTGTGGGACTCCATGACTAACCTTGTCATATCTTGATGATTCATCATTAACATGAACAAAATTATATCTATCAGATAGGTAGGACTTAAACCATCTTAGAGCAGATCCTTTAATGCCAATTTGGTGTTCCATCCTCTGTAGTAAGATGTGATGATCGATAGTGTCAAAAGCTGCACTAAGATCTAATAAGACTAGTATAGAGATAAGTCCTGCATCAGATGCAGTGAGGAGGTCATTTGTAACTTTTACCAATGCCGTTTCTGTGCTGTGATGCTTTCTAAAACCTGACTGAAACTCTTCAAATAGACTATTATACTGAAGAAAGCCACATAGTTGTTTCGCTACTGCTTTCTCTAGAATCTTTGAAAGAAAGGGGAGGTTGGATATTGGTCTATAGTTGGCTAAAACTTCTGGGTCTAGGGTAGGTTTTTTTTAGGAGCGGTTTAATTACAGCTACTTTAAATGACTGGGGCACATAACCTGTTACAAGGGCTAGATTGATAATGTTTAGTAGTGGATTTCTAATTAGGGGTAAAACCTCTTTGAGCAACCTAGTAGGTATGGGGTCTAGTATACAGGTTGATGATTTAGATGAAGATAATGTTGTCGTTAGTTCATGAAGGTCAATTGGATGGAAGATTTCCAAACACACATCAGGACTAATAACGGCCTCTATAATTCCTGTTGCTGAACTGGAATCTGTGGAGTGTAGGATATTTTCTCTAATAAGTATAATTTTATTATTGAAGAAGTTCATAAAATCATTACAGGTGAGGGCTCTAGGAATGCATGGTTCAATAGAATGATGGCTCTCAGTCAGCGTGGCTACAGTGCTGAAAAGGATCCTAGGCTTATTCTTGTTTTCTTCTATCAACGCTGAATAGTAGTCTTATCTTGCTCGGCGAAGGGCCTTCCTGTATACTTTAAGGCTATCCTGCCAGGCCATGACTCTTCCAGTTTACTGGAACGCCATTTCTTTTCAAGTTTATGAGTTTTCTGTTTTAACTGGTGAGTATTAAGATTATACCACGGAGCTAGTCTCTTGACTCTATGTATCTATATATCTATCTCTACACACAACATTGCACACACAATTCCACAGGAGTTCTGTTCTAATGATAGCTAGTATAACGGACTGTTTACAAATGTAAAAATAAACCAAGGAATATTATTTTTCAGAGAATTGTGTATTATTTATTTAATCACAGCAAGGTTTCTTTGATGTTTTATAGACAATATTTTGAGACATTTCTCACCATTACATTATGTTTTCCATCCATCTGAGGTCCGGATTACTGAGGACAGCTTTATCAGATATGGGGTCATCAGAGCTTCAGAGATCATGAGGAACAACCACGGTGTTGTTGGAATCTGCATCCATTGGTTTGAGATGGTTAGAATTGAACAGCCTTCTCTCCTTCATCCATCAGCTTCACTTGAAGCCAACCTACGGACTGTTGCACTTAGCCATGCGATACATGTTACAGTGGAACAGAAAGCTGCATCAAGCACTTTACATTGTATGTTACAGCCCATGGCTTGGCGCCAATCCCACCTCCCCCTCATTCTACCAGTTTTCGCAGATCCAGTGGGACAGTTACCTGGCTATGAGAGATCCTATGGTTCAGCTCTGCCTTCGTCCAGAGTTTCTGCAACCCAGCTACCACCCAAGTTCACAATTATTACTTCGCTCCTGATTGGTGTGGTGTGGACTCAGCTCTGCTGACCAATAGCTGTGCAGCACCTGCAGGCGCTGCAGGTATAAAAGAAGTGAAAACACCAGAGGGAAGATGGACAGCGGACAATACTGTGGCTTTGTACTAGTGCTCGTAATTGGATCGCATTTGGACTCTTGTGTTAACCTAGTGAGGCATTTTTGTTTGGAAGATTTGGCCAGGAACCCTTAGCTATAAAAACAAATCCTGGCTTTTCATCCAACGGTAGGAACGTTAAAAAAAAAATCCTGCTAGACGGACTATGTCTAGGGGTGCTGCTCTGTTGTATTCTCTCTGATTCCGCTGGATAGTGTAGACAGTGAGGCTTTTTGTTGTTTTGTTTGATTTCCAGTCAGACTTTTAGACTTTTAATTTTCTAGAATACTTTGGTTTTATTTGATTTAACAGCACCCATTGGCCCCTTCTGTTTTTGTTTTTGCTTCACCTGCTTTCATTTAAAAACTTACGTTGTCATAAGTTTGGGAGATCCCGTCCTGCCTTCCCCCACCCCCTTGTGTTTTTGTCGCTCCCTCTTAAGAGCTCAAGCGGCCACTCGCACTAGACCTGCTCCCTCAGAGAAACCTCATCTTCTTACAATAAAACCCTCTGCACTAAAGTCTGTGTCTTGCGTTTGGGCCCTTCTGGTCATTAAAACTTACAACATACATACCTTGAAATTAATAAGTGACTTGCCCTTTTTTAGATCTGGGTTTGACTCTTCCCTAAATGAGCCAGGGATGTAACACTGTATATGAAGAGTTTTTTAATATTGCAAGATGTTTGTCATTTCTACTGTAACTTATCATTTTCAAGTAAAAGTATAAGTTGTACCTTTAAGCACAATTTAACTTTTTCACCTTTAGACAAAAGACTACATGTTGTGCCTCCCTTATGTGTATGTTTTGCATGAGAGAGTGGGTCTAAGAGTCCGTTAGTGTTAAGTGTCTATCTGTTGGGGTCATTCAGTGTTACCCATCTTGATTTTGAAATTCTGTTGTGTCTTATTCCCCATGTCCTGTCAAGTATTGTCCCTCAGGTGTCTGTGATTACCTCTCCTCCCTAAAGTATCTCACCTGTGTCTAATTGTCTATCCCTTCCTTGTGTATTTAAACCCTGTGTTCCTTTCCTCCTGTGCCAGATTGTCTTGTCTTCCGAGTGAGCAGTCCATCTTCTTTGTGAGTTCCTTGTGTTTTGATCATTACCCCTACTACTGAGTTTGCCTATTCCTTAACTATACCTTTGGTGTTTAGTTTGTTTTCCTGGTTTAGCACTCATTTAAGTAAAATGTATTTGATTCAGAAAGCCTCCTGTGTGTCTCTGCATTATTGGATCCCCCAGACCCCGTACCTGATAGTGGGGTTAGATGAGTCAATTTTACTCATGTGTTTCTCCAGGAAGGAAGGAATGATACACGAGTACAATAAAAATATCTATTATTAATTTAGGATGTCATCCAACAAGTGCAAGAAAGCTAAATGTTCTTTTTTTTTTTTTTTTTCCATGTTTTTGATGTAGCCGTTACTTTAATTCATGGGTTAACACACAGGTTAACAGCCAGATACTGGTCCAAGTACTGTTAGCTTCTTCTTTGTTTTCTGGCTTTACCTAGGTATTTCTAGGAGTTGTCACAGCAAATCATCCTCTTTCATCTTCCCCTGTCCTCTGCTGCATCTTTCACACGAAGTACCTGCATGTCCACCCTCACCACATCCATGAATCACCTCTTTGGTCTTCTTCTTTGCCTCCTGCCTGGTAGCACCATCTTGAGAATCTTCTACCAATACATTCACTGTCCCTCCTCTGCACATGTCCAAACCATCTCAATCTGACCTCTCTAACTTTCTCTCCAAATTGTCCAATCTTTGCTGTCCCTCTGATGTGCTCATTCCTAATCCTGTCCTCACTCCTAAAGAGAATGTCAACATCTTTAACTCCAGCTCTGCCTCTTGTCTTTTGGTCAGTGCCACCATGTCCAATCCATACCACATTGCTGTCCTCACTACCCTTTTCTAAGACTTTCCTTTCACTTTTGCTGCTGCTCTTTTGAAACAGATAGTTCCTGACACTTTTCTCCACCCTGCCTGCATTTGCTTCTTCACCTATTTACCTACCCTACTCACTGTTGCTCTGAACAGTTGACCCCAAGTATTTAAACTCGTGTACATTTCCGCCTCTACTCCCTGTAACATCACGGTTCCACTTGCCTCCCTTTTATTCACACACACATATTTTGTCTTGCTGTGACTTTCATTCCTTTTCTTTCCAGCGCACACCTACACCTCTCCAGCTTTTTTACACGTGCTCCCTGCTCTCACTACAGATCACAATGTCATCTGCAAACATCATTGTCCACGGCGGTCCAGTTATTGTCAGCAATGTGCATCGATAATTCCTGTTAACTGTCTCTTTAATTTGAGATGATAATTGTAGATGGTTTGAGGCCAACCCAAAATACGCTTTCTGTAAAATACAACACCTAAATCCTTCTCATCTTGTAGTATGGCTGAGCGCTTGACAAGTTCAGTACAAACAGAGCCATCAATAAGCAGCAGGTAGCCTGCATTAGTTCCCTTTATCTTGATCGGTAGGTTTTGATTTGTGAATCAAAATGTAGCCACACTCCTTAGATCCTAGATCTTCTATTATATTAATTATATTATTAAACATTAGCATAATTTTCAAAATGATGATGTGTTATTTGCCAAGATGTTAAACTAGAGATTTAGACTCAGGTCAGCCTAGTGAGGTCGGAAATCAACTGGGTAGGAAGATCATTTTTACGCAGAGCCCCACTCATTCTGACTTTTTTTTTTGCAAGCAGTGGAAGCACCGTGTGCTGGAATTTGGGAAAGAATGCAGTTGGAACTTCTGCTGTGGCTTCACTTTTGAGAACCTGAAGCTTTATCCCTGCACTATATATGGTCAGTCATCTAAAGGAGAAAAGGTGAATGCACCATGATATGGAGACTTAATCATAATGCAGTCAGTGTGAAAACATACAAATTAAAATTTCATCAAACAGTGCATGCATAATATTATCATTTGAAGCTATTATAATGGGCTACCAAGAAATATGGTGTCTTTTATTTAGAGGCATTTTTGTTGTTGGGGAAACTGGATGAAGCCATTTGAATACATGTGTTACTTGTGCAGTTTGCCAATTGTGCAGTTTCATTTATTTTGTCTAACAAAAGCACAGCCAAGTGTATCCCTGCACTTGTGCACAGACAACAGATCTTCCCTAGACACTCTGTCCATCTTTCTTCTCACCTTTCTGATGCTTATGAATATGAGACAGCTACTTGGTATTAAAGGCACAGCAACACCAACCAAGAGGAGCATAATAATGGCCCCTTTCTTTTCTTTTGACATGACAGAAAAAGTTATTTGAAGCTGAGGGTCTTAGGTAGTTTAAACAGACGCTGGCCATGGCCTAGTGTTTGCTCTCCTCTGTCTCCATCTTCTCCCCTGCTCTCTCAGGACATCAAGGGAGATTTACTCCAGCTTATCTCTAAAGGGCCAGGATGGGCCTCAACAACTGAGCAAAACAATTACTCACAGCTGCTCCCTATCTGTCCCACCGTGTGCAATTCCACTTGAGCTGCCGACGCCAACAGTCACATTGAGACAGACACCAGCACGTCCTCAAATACAGCAGCTGACAAACACCACAGTTCTCACAAGAAAGTTAACCAGTTTGTCCTACTGACAATAGGTCACCCAATGTCATGTTGATAATGCTGTCCTCTATCTGACAAAAAGGAAGACAATTTGAAAGTCTTGGGGGGAGTGGATGCTACCAAAAATTCACAATTTAGACCAATCCAAAATGCTATCCATTCCTAAATTCAATTTAAAAGGTTCAAACTCACCATAAAATGTAAAACATAAAGATTGCAAAAACTTGCTCTGCACTTTAAAAGGTTTACAGCAAAATAATATGGAGATCTCAAAATTCACAAATGCACACAGAAGGATTCACAAATGCATTTTGGGATTTATATGTAAATCTCTCCACAAAAAATATTTTTAATGTACACAAAAATATTTCTCAGTCTATATAAATGTAAAGGGAATCCCCATATAAATTAATAGGGTTCACTAAAGAATTTTTGATGCACACATAAATATTCCACACACACACAAATATATGTATATAATTTGCAATTTTCATTAGCCAAATTATTGCCTTTTTTTTTTTTCCCATCCCCCTAGATACGCTAAAGGCAAGGCTTATTCTGATGGCTGGCAACGCAAAAGGGTACCTTGTATGTCTGGAAAATTATGTGAAGGGCGAATGTCAGTATGTAACAACCTGGGACGATGATGGCTTGAAATATCCTCTCCATTCACTCTACCAATCTTTAATGCACCAGATCAAGTGGCATCTGATTTGTAAAACAGCATGTAGGAAATATGTTAAAAGCGTAAATGCACACAGAAAGCCAATAATTATGTGTACAAAATTATATTTACTGTAGATGAAAGGAAGAATACAATATGTATACAGTTTGTGTTACTCACCACCTTGAAATGTGCCCATGTGGGTCAATTTTACATCCTGCCCCTAAACAGCAACAATATACCGTAATGCTTGATGCAAAACACCACATACATGTTTATGTATAGAAAGTAGCCTGCTGATCAATGGCAAAACAATGCATCAAGCAGTGTGTGAATTAAGAAATGCAATGTTTTTGAGATGCATTACTTTCTACTTTTTGAGCTCAAGTGAACCTCTACTTCTAGAGTCAAATCCAATTCCGCTTTTGGTTTGTGATTTTCAATTAGACCTGAGCTACCTATCCTCTGGCTTCCCCATGTGATCAGGAGTGACAGGCACAGATGATGCCAAAAAAATCTGCTAATCGCCACTAAAATTAAACAGGGAGAATGAAGTCTTTACTGCTCACTTTAAATAAGCCTGAATTTCCTCAAGGCAGAGACAAAACTGCATAAAGGAGCCACTAAGGAGGAGCATACCCCTCCAACAACAAATCAGAAGCATAAAATGGGTCTTGATGTTGAATTTCCTTCAGTAACTTTGTGCTATCTGATTTAAATGCTAGTCATTGAACTTCATTTGAAACCTAACTGTCGTTCAGTAGATTTACATATACAGTAAATACCAAATTGGCTGCTCCTGATCCAATATAGATCCATCACGGCTTTTAAAGGGAAAGTCATTCAGAATATGACGCTGCACTCTGAAACCCATTATTTCCAATGGCTTTCATGAATGTGCAGCAGCTTATGTCAGCAGTTGGTGCGACACAGTGCTATGACTGTAATAAACTCAGTGGCAAGCACAGCTGAAGTTGCAGTCTCTCTGAAAACCTTTTAATGCAGCCGGTGGGCCTCAGAGCATCTTCACAAAGATCATGAAGGAAGTTCTTGAGCCAAATGGTTAATCTTATATTGGTTTGGAATTGTTTATAGTTAGCTCCATATGTTGGCACAGGGATTCATTTTTTTTTTTTGCCTCTGTACACGTTCATTGAATCTTCATGTGTTTTGCTCATTTTAACTGAAGATTCAACATTCAAAAAGACTCTCTTTGCAACTCAGCATATGAAAAGGTGTACATGTCACTCTGTAAAGTGGAGTGAAACCCGTCTTTTTTTTTTTTTTTTTTACTTTTCCATACTCCATACAGGACATCCAGAGTCCAAATGCTGCTGTTTTCAGCTCAAATGTTTTCAAGGGCTGTGATGTCCATGGGCTGGTAATTGCATGACCTATAATGTCATTGCAAGCCACAGGAGGTGAAAGAATTTTTGAGTTTGCAAAAGTGTTAAATTTATCCAGTAATGATTAATCATTTATTGAATCATTACCTCTGCCAAGGAGGTTAGGTTTTTGAAAGTGTTTCTCTGTTAGTTTGTTAACAGGATATGTAAAAATGTTACCGAAGGATTTCAATGAGATTTTCATTGACGCTGATTCTTCACACGTCCTGCAGCTGATTAGATTTTGGTGACCAAAGTTCCAGCTCATTGCAAGATTAAAGGTGAGTTTTTTGGCCATAACAGCATTGACATAGAGACAACCAACAGGTGTAATGTTGTTGCTGATAGTATTGGCTACAAATCATTAACACTGGGTTTTTCAAGGTAAAAGGTTAAGGTCACTGAAAAGTCAAAAACATTTTTTGGATATAGATGAAAATATATAGTAATGAACAAGAAAATAAAAAAAAAATAGATAGATAGATAGAAATAAATAGAAAAATAGAGGTGACTGTGAAAGAGTTGACTGCGTGAGCCGACAGTGAATGATCGATCACTCTGCACTGACCATGTTGCTGATTGTAGCTAATTTTGAGTCAAATTAATTTGTCAAGACTTGCAGCAAGATGGTCTTTAGTAAGGTGGGCCGTACAATAGTGGAAAGGTGAATGTACCTCAATGTACCTCACCATGACTCTTTACTCATGAACTATTGTCAGTCTAAAGGAGGTGAGGTCTGCAGTGGCTTATGTGTTGTGAACTAAGACAGAATGTTGTCTGTAATTCGATTTCTCACGTTTGTTTTAAGCATCAATTATTTTTAGTATTTAGTGTTATGCCCCCAGAAGATGTGTTTGGTGTGTGCGTTTATTAGACGTGTTGCTATCACAGTTCAGTGTAGTTGTTCATTTTTGTAATCACATAAAAGACAGGAGAAGTATAGCAGTGGTGCATGTTGGGAGTCAGGAAGTGACTTTGCCATGTGGTGATCAGCTACAGTGTGAGAGCAGACTCTGCCTTCAGCTCCTTAATCAGGTGCTTTTCCTTCCCTCTCTTTGCTCAGGTAATGTCTGTAAGTACTAATTGTGTTGAAAGGTAAAGTTAGCTTCATGTTTTACTGCTGCTTGCTGTTTTTATTAGTTTAATCATGTTTAATCATATAAGCTATGCGTCTAGGCAAGATATGCTGTGATATCTACTCAGATATTGTGCTGTTTAGCTTGCTTATTAATACAGATATTGCATTGTACTATGTTTTCAGTTTCACAAGATTCCCAGTAAACTTCAGTGAATTTAATAATCTGTGTCCTGGAGTTTTTTGGAGTGTTTAACTGATTGGAAATGGCCCATGACATTTAGAATTGAGGAAGAAAATACAATGCTGCCAATGTTTATTGCTGGTCAGTATAACAGAATGAGAGAGTATTTTATTTGATTTCTCTTAAATTTTTCATTTATTTAACATTTAATTGTTCTTGTTAGAGGGTTATAAAATGATAATTACTGTCTATTACTTGCTTTGTGTTTAAACATTAAAACAAACATGCAAATTGCACAGACTTTTTTGGTTATATCAGGTAGGGTCGGGCTTGGCTGAATATTGATGAGTTCGGACAGCTCAGGCTTCAACTAACACGGGTCGGGCCAGGTCAGACTTGAATTTTTGGCCATTTGAGAACTCTAGTATATGAGTAACTATGAAATAATTGTGAAATGATAGCAAAAATAAAGAACAATTTATAAACAATGTGGAATGAAAGGAGTGCAGTGATTTTAGTGATGAATCTACTTTTGAGGTATCAATATAAAAGAAAGGTGATAAATATAAATGCATGTCAATTTACCATTACTTTCAAGGAGTATACAGACAGGAAAATCTGGATTGCACATTACCGTCAGGGAGCCTAAACACATAAAGCAATCAATTTACAAAAGCACACACAGCAGAGTTATCCTTTTGCAACTTCACGTCAGTTTTTTATGTCATGCGCTGACGTTTAATACAGATTTATTAAACCGTGCGATGTTTACTGAGTACTCCTAAATCTTCCAACTAAGAAAAATTAACAACTAGAGTGATGCATGGTCTCATATTTTGTACAGCAGCAGTCATACAGCAGTAGCAGATGCCAGAGCCGCTAGAGAGCCAGCTAGCCCATTAACACTGCCTGTTGAAATTTGCTGGGCAGCAGAATTGTCAAACTACAAAAATGCAAGCCAAGGAAGCCAGGATTAGCTTTGTGGGTAAAAAAAAAAATATGGCTCCACTATGAAAAAATACAAAACAATCAAACCTCCTGTGACCCTTTGTTATGCAGCTGTCGCCTCGCAGCTGAGGCGACAGGTTTTTAATCAGGTTTTACAATTTATACAAGGGTGGGTGTTCCCTCAGTGACTCGAAATGTTAATTCAAGATCATTATTTTTAATTGGCTGTATCATAAAATATCATTACACATGTCATTTTTTCCCATGTGAACAGCGAGGGCAATTACCAACACACTAATAAAAAAAAAAAATTCTGTAGTCAATTTAAGGATTATGGATACAGTAAGCACTTTGATGTTGAAGAATTGTTATTAAATGTACTACATCAACACAGGAAAAAATAGTATATAAATAATCTTCCAAATAATCTCTCAATTTTTTAAATTGAACAATCAAGTAGTTTTCAATGTTATACATAGTCTACATAATAAGTATAACTGGGCTGTTATAAAATATATATGGAACCACAAAATGTTATATCTAGTTAACTCGATCCACACACATACACAAAGGTATGTGTCTGTATGTGTGTACATGTGTGTGTGTGTATGAGACACACCCCCAACGACCAGGTGCTGTCCCTGTGAGCACTTGTAAAGCTGCTGGTCCAGACAACATACCTAGTTGTGTGCTTAAGAGGAGATCAGAGATGTCCTCACAGACATTTTTAAGACCTCTCTGAGCCAGGCTGGTGTTCCTACATGCTTAAAAAGCACCACTATCATGCCTGTACTGAAAATGACTTCTCTATCCTGCTTCAACAACAACCGTCCTGTGGCCCTGACCCCCATTATCCTGAAGTGCTTTGTACAGTTAGGCATGCAGCACATCAAATTCATCCTCCCTACGTCATTGGACCCGTTCCAGATGACATAACAATCCACTGATGTTGCAATCTCCAGTGCCCTCCACTCAACCTCACCTATCTGGACACTAGGGACTCATATGTGAGGATGCTGTTCAGCATTCAACACAGTCATCCCCCAGCAACTGATTTAAAAATTGGACCAGCTGGGGCTTAACATTTCACTGTGCAGCTGGCTGCTGGACTTTCTGACTGGAAAACTACAGGTATTTTGGGTCGGCAGCAATACATCTAGTGCAATCACACTGAGCACAGGGGCCCCCCAAGGATGTGTCCTAAGCCCCTTGCTCTTCACCCTACTGACCCACGATTGCACACGAACCTCTTCATCAAGTTTGTGTATGACATGATTGTATTTGGGAGGCTGTGGCTCAGATGGTAGAATGGGTCGTTCAGTGATCTGAAGGTTCCTGGTTCGATCCCAGACCCTGTAGTTAATATGTCGACGTGTTCTTGAGCAAGACACTGAACCCGAAAGTGCTTCTAATGCTGTGCCATCAGGTTATGAGTGTGTGAATGGTTAATGCTCCTGATGAGCAGTTGGTACCCCGTGAGGTAGTCACTGCCACCAGTGTATGAAAGTGTGTGTGAATGGATGAATGCAAAGCCTGTAGTGTAAAAGCGCTTTGAGTGGTCAACAATGACTACAAAAGCGCTATATAAACACAGTGGGTCCCCGCAACAAAAATGAGTCAAACTACAGTGAAGAGGTGAGCCAACTGGCCATGTATTACAAAGACAACAATCTCTCTTTAAGAGATTCCATAGCAAGGTTAGAAGAGCCAGAGTCCAGGTCCCTACCAAGTGCACCAGCACGGATGCTCCACCAGCACAGTGCTTACAAGGCATAGTGACAGCAGTTGGAAAACTAACTGGTGACTTCCCTGGAGGAGGTCCAAAAACACTGGACCATGAATACAACTCATGCAGGTACACTACAAACTACTGGTGCCAGCCAATTGCCAGTGCTTTGCACTTCAGCCGTTTTCAAAGACTATCTGCTACTTGTCGCACCACAGTCACTTTACATCCTTAACAATCATCATATTTGCACAATGTTTCTCACTAACTTTTATACACTCAGTCTACCTGCTGCCTTTTTTGTCTCACACATTTATGGTTATTTAATTGTTAAATGTTGTAGTTTCTTAGTAGGTTTAATGTCTCTATTTTGTTTGATTGTTCCATTTCCAAGTTTTTATGATTTGAGCCTCAAAACACCGGCACCATGAATTTGAAAAACAACAAACAAGATATGATAGAAGTGTAGACTTTAAGTTAAGAGGTTTCACATAAATAAGGCATTTACCATTTAGGAATTACATTGTATGCAGAGTGCCTGACTGACAAGCAGTTTCATGGTGTTGTTGCCAGGTGTTGTCCCTTCCCTTGTTACTTAAAAAGAAATGAAGCAGAGAAAAGGTATGGAGTTGATTTCAGGTTGGCATTTGGCAGCTGTTTGAATTGAGCTATCAAAATGAAGTCCAAGAATACGTCAATGCAAGTAAAGGAGGCCATCATTAGGCTGAAAAAACTAAAAAGTCTATGAGAGAGATAGCAAAACTTTAGGAGTGGTCAAACCAATTGGGTACATTCTTAAATAGAAAGAATGCAATGCTAAGGTCAACAACACCAAAAGACCGAGAAAACTATAGAAGAAAACTAAGTGGATAATTGCAGAATCCCTTCCTTGGTGAAGAAAAACCCCTTCATATCAAGGTCAGACTCGGATGGATTCACAAAAGCAGACTCAGGTGGAAAATTGATAACGTTTTAATATGAAAACTGGGCCAGTACACAGGTAGTTAGTCTGAACAGGCAGAGGTATCCAAATCAGCAAACAAATTCTGGTCAATAAATACAAGCGGGGTCAAACTGGGAACTGATCAAACACGAGTAAATTGCTGGAACACTGTCACGGAGAGCGTCCCCTATATACACAGGGAACTGATGACAAAGGAGACATAGATGTGTGAGACACAAACACGGGAAAGACCTGACAGACAGGAATACGACCAAGACACTACTAAAATAAAACAGGAAATACAAAACTAACAAGACAAAACACAACTGACAGACCCTGACACTTCACATCATCGAGACAGAATAATCTGGAGAGGGTCAGTGTATCATTGTCAAAATCTCCAGTGAAAAAACGCTTTCATGAATTTAAATTAGGTTTAAGGTTTACAACAAGGTGCAAACAACTGGTAAAATTCGACAACAGGAAGGCCAGATTAGATTTTGCGACTTTTATCAGAATGATGGGAAGAGAAAGGTCTGGAGAAGGAAAGGAATAGCTCATGATCAAAAGCATACCACATCATGTGTCAAACATGACTGAGGCAGTGTTATGGCATGGGCATGTATGGCTGACAATGAAAAGGGCTCAGTGCTGTTTATTGATGATGTAACTGCTGACAGAGGAAGCAAGATGAATTCTTAGGTGTATAGGGGAATACTCTCTGCTCACATTCAGCCAAATGCTACAAAACTGATAGAATGGTGCTTCACGGTGCATATGGATGACGCTAAACATACTGCAAAAGCAACTCAAGACTTTTTGAAGGCAAAGAAATGGAAATGTTCTTCAAAGGCTACAGCACAGCAGCTTGTCAGTTACTGAAGACAAAACAAAATCAGAAAGACCCACAAGCAAGCAGCGACTGAATGTAGCTGCAGTCAAACCTGGTAATTCATCTCCAAGGAGGACACTCAGAATTAGGTGATGATCATGGGCTCCAGACATCAGGCAGTCATTGACTGAAAAGGATTTTCATCCAAGTATTGAAAAGTATGGTTATATTTCCAATCATGTTAGTTTGTCCAAATACTATAAGTATAAGTACTTTTAAAATGGCTATAATGCCTAAAAAACAAATGCCATATTTTTGTGAAACCTCTTAAATTAAAGCTAAAAGTTGACACTTTGATTACATCTTGATTGTTTTATTTCAAATCCATTGTAATAGGGCATAGAGGAAAAATTAAGAAAACTATGTTATTGTCCAAATATTTCTGGACCTAACTGTATTCTCTTCCATATATTTTATAAACTGAGAAGCACAGTGGATCAAGTTACAAAGGTAATCTGCTATTGGAATGGATTTACTGAGAAATTGTTAAAGCTTTATAGCCTGTAATAGAAATGGATTATTGGATTGTTTGAATAATTTTTGGATAAAAGATCAAACAAAATGGCTGACACTATTGGCCAAAACCACTAAGAACGGATTGCGCCCCATTTTGGCACCTTATCAACTAAAGAAATTGCACTGATATGCCGGTGCAAACACGGCCACAGTTGGGCACAAGTTGCGTTCAGCAACGTGACTGCAGACATGCGGCAATAAAGCAGTGGCCTTGCCCCACAATGCAACTTGTTTAATATGTCTGATTTAGATTAGTTTAAAAAAAGGGCTAAAATAAATCAGCGTGTCATCCATTTTTAGATGATATAATGCCTAACTCGTCCGAGATCAACACATTAGTCTCCCTACATCTTAAGGTCACTACCCCATCCCACCATACACCACCTTCCTTCAACAGTAAAGGGTACTCAATATTGAACAGCGGAGCGTAAGAGCTGAATGGTTTTTATAAAAGTACTTCACGCCAGCTGGTCCATGCTTCAGCAGGCTTGAATCAAAACATTTCAGGCTTGAGAGCATAAAGGCAGTCCAGTGGCACAGCAACTCTTCTGGACTCTCCCTATCACGTACAAACTCTGGAGGATTAACTTTGCAAAGACACTGAGGGACGTTCCTTAATCAAAACCGTTTCATCAGACTAAGGTCGATACCAGGAGATTAGACAAACTAGCAAAAGGTACAAATCTTGGAAAAAGGTAAGCTCAGAAACAGAATGACAGAACAGGATCATGCAAAAGGGAAATCATGAGAAATACAATGCTGGACCGCTCACAGAAAACTGGAAAGACAATCTGGCACAGAAGTAAAGGAACATACAGCCGGACAAGGAGGGGGTAAACAATTAGACATAGGTGAAACACATTAAGGAGGGGAAGCAATCACACATGAGGGGAGAAAACTTGTCATGACATGGGGATTAAGACACAAAAGAATTTCAAAATAAAACAGGAAACACAGATTGACCCTAATAAAACAGACACATAAAACTACCGGACCCTGACACGCCCCCGTCATAACTGATGGGGGAGAGTCAGCTTGAGCCCGCTGGGTCTGTCACAAGATGGCATTTAAGACAAAGGAAAGACTTTAAAAATACAACAAATACAAGTAAACTATATACAAATACAGTACTATTTTTTTTTTTTTTTTACTCAATCCTGAACAAAATTAATGAGTTTATGCGCCACTATCCGTGGTCTTGAATATTACAGTATTTCCAGACCTATATGCCTTAGAGCGGAGATGTCATTGATCTTAACTCTTCAGGTCAACAAAAAGGCCACTGTGACCTATTAATAAAGCCGGTGAATTGCGTTTCAGGGAGAGAAATTGAGTCATATTGATTGCGCCGGTTACTGATCTATTTGCCTTTGTTTTTGAAGCATTTTGCATTCAGTGGATGATCTGCTTATCTCCTGAGACACAACCACGGCGAGTTTATCAGACATAAAACTATTAAAACAGCCTATTTAAGCACAATTTTCATTGTTAAAAAATGTAGAATGGTTGCAGAGATAAAACACAGCATACAGTATTACTGAAGAGTGAAGGCACTTCTATTTAACGTCTAATCTAAGTTATCACAAGACAATTATCATATAGAGCAGGTTTAGTTCATGACCTACTCTCGAATATAGCTTACAGAAACCCAATATTTCCCTTATAAATAACATTTTAAAACAGAATACAGCATATAGCTGGAAACACTTGGGCATACATTCCTCCGAAAAAAGATCATTTCCTGTGCGCGCCTGGCATTACTGTGCCGTACACTAGCTACAGTCACTGCTGCCATAATTGTTGCAAATGACAGCCCTTGTATATGTACTTCAGCTACCACCAGCTGAGTGTCACTGAGGAAGGAGAAAGAAAGAGAGAGAGAGATTTTGCCACTTTGATATAGGGGTCACACTGGCATTAAATTGCACCACTTTAACTGCATGTGGCAATTTATGCTGGCCTTTGTGAATTAGATGCTATTTGCATCGATCCTAATTTGCATAGGGAGGGGGCAATTTGGGGCATAATTTTTGAATATTCCCTAATTTTCCTGCATGGAAATGGGACAGGCGCACCTACCATCTCCGTTGTAGGTGGTTGTGTTAATTTCAGGTGCAAGTCACCCAAGCATGTGCTTTGTGGATTGCACACTATTAAATTCCCCCTCTAATTTGCACTGTTTTCAGGGATAAAAGCATCTTAATCTATTTGTGGATTTGGCCCTATGAAAGAAAGGTAATAGGAAGAAATCAAGTCCAGAATTTCAAACGCAGGCACAGAAATTGAGATTAATGCAATCCTCTGCTGATGACAGAGACCACTAATCTGTCTGTTTTGGAACATCAACCATGCCTAGTAGCAGAGTCATCAGCTCATCTACCTGCTGAAAATCAACCAAGCAAAAGTAAAGATGCAATGAATTGCAGAAATGTCAGCTAAAAGTGATTCCACAGGAATTGAACGTCTTTCCTTAGATGGCACATAAAGCCCTTTCTATGGTACAAACCCCAACTGTTCAGCCCATGGTGTCCACTATCAGCTTGTCCGTCTGCAGTCAAACAAAAATAGTACAGAAAACAAAAAAACAAGCTCAGTCCAGACCTCCACTCTAGTTAAGAGTTTAACTGAGAGGGGTCCATTAACAATTTCCAATACATCTGAAAGGGTCTCTGATCTACTCATAACAACCTCACAAAGCAGCTTGAGCTATGGGCTGACAAACATTCTCCATTGTCAAAATGATATAGCATCAATTCTTGTAAAGCAACAACAGCTCTCTTATCTCCCACATAAGGAAATCCCAATCTTTAGTGGTGATGTTTTATTGTACAGCTCATTAATCAAACCCGCCCATAGAATAAATAAAATTGACTGTATTTCCTTGATCAGTACACTAGTGGCCTCCCAAGAGATCATGTAAGAAGTTGTTTTCACATGAGTCCAGATAGAGGTTACAAAAGGGCAAAGACTTTGCTAAAAGAACACTATGGGGACAAATTCAAACTCTTTACTACATACATGAAAAAGGCATTGGAGTGGTGGGCAGTTAAAGCTGAGGACTCAAAGCAATACAATTTTTTGCACCACTCTAAAGGAGTTGCTGTAATGCGAGGGAGGGCATGAAATACTCAAGTGAAATCAACCTGTCATCAAACTTGAAAATCTTGATCAAGGAATGTCCTTACAAATTAAGAGAAAAATGGCTAACATTTGTGTGTGAATTCCAGGAACAGCAAAGCTGTAGACCTTGATTTTCAGATCTAGTCGCATTTCTTGAAAAGAAAGTAAGCATAATTTCTGACTCGGTGTATGGAGACATACAAACCCACAAAAGCTAAAGATAAAGTGCCCACTAAAAGTAGGCCTAAATCCAATGGAAGTAGCTTTGGTACTAGTAGCTCCATTTATGTCTTATAGCCCAATCAGCAACCTTCACCTAACTCTCAACTTTCATGCTCTCTTTGTAATAGTATTTCATACCTTGGAGCACTGCAACTCATTCAAAAAAAGCAGATATCAAGAGAAAATGAACTTTTTAAAAGGAAAAGGAATATGCTTCGACAGGGCCACTTCAGCAAAAACAAACAAACAAAAAAATAGTTGAGTGTGTTGGAAACAGTACCCTAGTGTCCTGCATGTTGAGCCTTCTAAAAGTAAATCAAATGTAGTGGAAGCAGACAACACTGCTACAGACACCACAAATAGGAATGCAGTGGTGATGCACATCAAAGCATGTGGACACATTTTACTGAAAACAATGAGTCATGAGAAACTGGAACCAACAAATGTAGTCTCTGTACTTGAAGTTTCCAGGCTTCATGAGAACAATTTTATACAGTTACTTGATGTGTTCACACAAAGAAATGCCTGTAACTGCTGATAATATACAATGAAATAAGGACATTGCTAAATGGCAATACCTGCAAAAGGTTGACAGTACAGAGATAGATGGCAACATTGAGCTATTAATACTAATCAATGCCCCCAAAGTCTTGTGGACTTGTCAGACCACAGCACACTTTTCCACTTTAGATCAATCCATAGTTGGCATGAGAGTTGTTGATGCATACATGGTGTTCACTTGGCATGGTTGAGTCTAAACCTAAATTTTTAGATGCAACAATCTACTGTGTTAACTGACAATGGTTTTCCTTTGCCCCTTATGTGCAGAGATGTCTTAAGATTCTTTTAATCTTTTAATGATGTTATGGACTGTAGATGGTAAAATCTCTAAATTCCTTCCAATTGCATGTTGTATGGTTTATAAACTATTGGACTATTTGCCCAAGCAATCTTTCACAAAGTAAAGAAACTTGCACCATCATGACTTGAATGACTGAATTACTGAGCCCTTCAGTAGTGTTCCTTTTACATCCAATAGGTTCCCAATGAATCTATTTACCCATGGAATGTTTCAACTGTTTTTTGAGCCTATCAGCACTTTACTAGTATTTTTCTTACTTTTGTCCCAACTTGATTAGAATGGCATTGAGAGAAGTCAGAATGTGTTTATGCAAGCCAGGCCTGGCTTGCAGCCGACTAGCATGCATAATTTAAACTACAATTAAAATTTAAAAATCATCTGGAAGTAAATTATATTTCGATCAAGGGGGATGGTTTATGCTGATCCTTATTCCGAACCGCGTTCATATACACATTTATTCCGATCGTGACTTCCTGTTTGGGGTAAAATTATCCTCATTGCGCATGTGTGCCCTATACCGACATGAAATGACAGCAGTACTAAACGTGGAGGCAGCACAAAACTTGGAGGGATGCTCATGTCCTCCCGCTCTCTCCTCCTGTAAACGCAGGAGCATTATGCATTGCTGAGCCCGTAGCTTGATCACGGAGAACAGTAGAAACAACGGTAGGGCTTTCCGAGCTTGGCGCAGGGCCATTCTTTAGGAGTGCAGTGTTTAAATTGCAGGGTAAAGTGCGATAGTGCAAAGTGTAGCCACATCGGCATTTGTTTACAGCACAAGCGGAGTACAACTTCTTCTTCTGTAGTTACTTTAGGTAAATTAGAAAAATCTGCGCATGTCAAAATGCTGCTATTCTGATTAAAGTTGGGCGCATGTATACACCTGTCATGATCGGATTATTTGATTTAGCATCCATATAAACAGTGGATGCGGAATTTCCAATCCCTCAAATGTTTAATCTGATTAAGAAATATTGTGCATGTCAACATAGCTACTGACTCGTTATTGATGACTAACGCTTGTCCACGTAAAAACAATGCAATAGATATTCTTATGCTGTAAATGTGTTTGTACATTATTTTGTAGCTCATTTTTATCTGCTAGCTTAATATATTGACCACAGAGCTTGATATTTCAAGATTATCACTAAGACAGGTTTTAAACAGCTTATTTTTCTCTGAAAAAAATTGAGTGTCAGAATGTTCAGAAAACATGTGACTTGTAAACCATGTGTACCATTTTTACTTTTTTGACTAAGGGGTGACAGTCGTGGTAGTTACATTAGATCTGTTCCTTGTTTCCTGAATTATTTTTGGTGCTATAAACAGCACATGTGTGAAGGGTTAAACATTTTTGTCTATCACTGTCCATGCAAATTCCATACTGTAAAATGTACTGTAAATTGTATTTACTTACACTACCAAAAATGATTTAAGTTCTTTATGGCCACTGTTTCTGGGAACTTAATGCTGTCCATTATTGAGATTCACAAATTTGAAAAGTAATGTAGAGAAGGTAGACAAGATTACAAAAGGACCAGCATGTGAGTCACAGATAAAGGATTAACTGCATTTAGGAGCACAGCTTTTATCCTCTATATGAAAAGCTAATCAGTCGACCTGATTGCAGCAAGTGGCCTTTTGTAACATCTTTAATCCAGTGAGTGTTTTAAGAAGTGCATAATTGAAATTCTGTTCATGGTGGCTGCAATTTTCAGCTGCAGGATAATGAGCCATCAGCTGGCCTTTGCTGGCAGCACGAGGGAATGTTTTAAATGTGCTGAACCTCTGATTGGTTTGCCAATGACTGCTTTAAATTGACAATACCAGTGTGAATCAGGGAATACTCTATTCAGTCATCACATTTATCCAATGCTCTTCCTAAGCAGTCAGTCGGATTGAGGATCTGCTAATGATGTTATTGTTATGCTAACTGGTGCTTTTCCAGAGACCCAGTGTGTGCCATCACAATTTATCAGTGATATGTGGAATAATGTCGCACCAGTTACCAAAGGTAGGGATATATATTGAGCATACAACTTTTCTCTGTCCATCATTAGACTGTCATGACATGGTAGACTGATCAAATTCAGTGCAGCAAGCAATAACAAGGATAGAATCCAGATTATGCTACAAAAGATTCCTAGGGCATTGTCCAAACATGGCAGAATACATTAGTATTTCTCTTGGGCTTTCATGTTTCTCTTTCATGTTTTCCTCTACAGTTATCATCAGGTCAAAATTGTAATTTGCCCGAAACTAAATACCTGCAAAATAAAGTGGTTATTGCTAATTAGAACATGTTATCTTCCTGACATATAAAACTAGGAGTATGAATATGGTAATCATTGTACCTTCTAACCATTGTACCCACTAGGCGCCGCAGCGAGTGGTAGCCCGACACAGCAGCTCCTGCTTCGCATCTCCTTTTTCCTTTTTTACTCTTGTTTACTCCTTTTGCTCTTTTAGTTTATTTTCTTACCCTGACACTTTTTGGGAAAGTACTCTATGATGCAGGCAGTTAGTTTCAGTTTTAGTTTCGAGTTTAATTAGCGCTCAACAAACAGTCGAAGTAACAATGTGCATGACTACGGACACAGTGATCACCAAACAACGGATGGTTGTTTACTCGCGTGAGGAGCTCCTCCAGCACCAGGAATGACCGGCGGCATGTCCGAAGGAGATTCCGAAGGAGCTGAGGAGAAAGAGATGAGGAACCCGAGCCGGAGTCCTGGTGAAGAACAAGAAGACGGAGAGGAGGTGGAGATACAAACCCTTTCTTCCCTCTATCATCATGGGGAATGTACGCTCACTTCCAAACAAAATGGATGAACTCTCTGCCCTCGTCAGCGGACAACGTGAGTACCGGGAGAGCAGTGTGTTATGCCTGACGGAGACATGGTTGAACGGGAAGACACCAGACTGTGCAGTGGAGCTAGCAGACTTCTCTTTAGTTCGGGCGGACAGAGACAAACAGAGCGGTAAGAAGCTGGGTGGTGGGCTCGCTGTCTTTGTTAACGACAAATGGTGTAACCCGGGACATGTATCCATGAAGGTGATAAGATGCACCCCTGACATTGAACTGTTGGCTTGTGGGCTTGAGGCCATTCTATCTGCCCCGGGAGTTTTCAGCAGTCATCATCGTCACTGTTTACACTCCATCATCGGCAGTGGCGGCGCACGCTTGTAACGTCATTCACATGACCGTTGCAGACCTGCTGACGCGGCACCCCGACGCTCTCCTCACAATAAACAGAGATTTTAACCAAGTTGATATCTCAAAGACACTGACTAATTGACTAAACTGTCTGACTAAAGACACCCAGTATGTGACCTGCAGCACCAGAGGGGACAAGACCTTGGACTTACTTTATGCCAACTTTAAAGAGGCGTACAGTGCCACAGACACAGCTGACTCCTACATAGAAGCCTCTTGTTAGAAGACAGCCCTCTTCCACCAGGACTGTACAGCAGTGGTCAGGGGAGGCAGAGGAGAACCTGATGGAGTGCTACAGGATAACAGACTGGGAGATGTTTCAGGAGGACTTTGGTGATGACACTGAGGGCCTCACTCATTAGGTTTTGTGAGGAGATTGTTGTTCCAACCAGGAAGGTTCGCTGCTTCCCCAACAACAAACCATGGATCAACAGGGACATTAAGCTCCTGTTGAACAGGAAGAAGAAGGCTTTCATGGCTGGGGACAATGGGATTGCCCAAAAAGAAATCCATAGAGCGCTGAGGAGGGAACTGCGGAGGGCCAAAGACTCTTATAAGAACAGGATTGAGGGAAAGCTACAGCAGGGCAGTGCTAGGGAGGTTTGGGCGGGGGTTAGGAACATTACTGGCATGAAAAGAGCCACAGGAGTGGCGGAGGGGACTAGGGAGCGTGCGGACGAGCTAAACCTGTTTTTTAACAGATTGGACTCACCAGCACAAACGAGGCCCACCTCCACCCTCTCTGATACCCCAACCCCCACCCACACCTGTGCTACCACCCTCCTTGTAGCTCCTCAGGACAGAGGCTTGGCAGCCACTTCACTTCCTCCCCAACAGAACAGTCTCCCTCCCCCCCTTCCCTTACCACCAGGGGCGGCAGTCTGACACCGAGCAGGGTGAACCCCTCCTCCAAACCTCCACTTACCATCAAGACCAGCCAGATGAGACGGCAGTTCACCAGGACCAGGACCAATAAGGCCAGGGGACCAGACGACATCAACCCATGGGTGCTCAGGGTGTGTGCGGAGCAGCTGGCAGGAGTCTTCACACATCTTTTTGACCTCTCCCTGAGGCTGAAAAGTGTGCCCACAATCTGGAAGACATCCTGTATTGTCCTGGTGCCCAAGAAGGAACGTCCCAGTGCTCTAAATGACTTTAGGCCTGTGGCTCTAACGTCACAGGTCATCAAAACCTTTGAGAGACTGGTCCTGCAACACCTCAGGCCCCTGGCTCGCGGCTGCCTGGACCCACTGCAGTTTGCTTATCTGGCTGACATCGGCATGGAGGATGCCATCATCCATCTGCTTCACAGAGCTTATATGCACCTGGATAGGCCGCAAAGCACAGTGAGAGTCATGTTCTTTGACTTCTTCAGTGCCTTTGACACCGTACAGCCAGCCCGTCTGGCTGAGAAGCTCTTGGTGATGCAGGTGGACCAGGACCTGGTGGCATGGATAACAGACAGGTCGCAGTATGTCAGGCTGCAAGGCTGCTTGTCAGACGTGGTGACAAGCAGCACTGGAACACCTCAGGGAACAGTACTGTTGCCGTTCTTGTTCACCCTCTACACCTCCGACTTCTGCTTCAACTCTGGGACATGCCACCTGCAGACGTTCTCTGATGACTCCTCCATTTTTGGCTGCATTACAAACGACAAGGAGGATGAGTACAGAGACCTAATCAGGAACTTCATGGGATAGTGTGACAGGAACCACCTGCAGCTCAACATTAGGAAAACCAAAGAGCTGGTAGTGGACCTCCGACGCAGGAAGAGACACCCAACACCTGTTTTCATAAACGGGGAGGGGGTGGAAATGGTGGACACCTACAAGTTCCTTGGGGTGTACCTAAATAACAAACTGGACTGGTCAAGCAACCCTGAGGCCCTCTACAGGAAAGGACAGAGCAGACCGTTCTTCCTGAGGAAGCTCAGGTCCTTCAATGTGGACAGCAGGCTGCTAAGTTCTACCACACTGTAGTGGCCAGTGTCATCTTCTTTGCTGCTGCGTATTGGGGAGGCGGCATCGGGAGCTTGTGGTGCAAACAAACTGAACAAGCTTGTGAGGAAAGCCAGCTGCGTGGTGGGGATGGAGCTGGAAAGTATAGAGGTAGTGACTGAGAGGAGGATGAGAGGAAAGCTGAAGGCTGTCATGGACAATCCCTCTCATCCTCTATAAGCCGAGCTGCGGAAACTCAGTAGCACCTTTAGCTACAGACTCATACAGCCTCAAAGCGCTTGGGGGGTCCTTCATTCCATCTGCCATCAGACTGCGCAACAGCACAGCCCCCACCCCTCCCAGCACCACCTAGCACCTCCCAGCACCACCCACTCGACAGATTAAGGACTCAATTCGTACACCGCTCTAGGGTAATAAACCCCGATACTGCACATGTCCAACTGTTTATATATATAGAATTCCTCACTATGTAAACTTCATGATACATTCCATTTATCTATTTATAAAACTCAGGAACATTGCACACTTTATTCACAGTGGCCAGATTGTACATAATACTTGGTATATTTTTAATTTCTAGTATTTTAGTTTTTATTTATCCCTTTGCACTGCTACTTTCACTTCTGTACTGCTGTGTCAATCTGAATTTCCCTCAAGGGGGATAATAATATATAATATCAGCTTGATTCGTAGGTGTGGGATCTGGGGTGCTAGGGCACCAAGTTGCAATTACTGCAAGGGAAGGCAGACACAAAGGTTTAGTTTGGTAGAGAAAACAAAAGGCTTTGGAGAGCCATTATAACTTCAGTAAAAGGGAGGGTGACAGGATCAAGCAAGGAGCAAAAGCCTTACTGCTGGAATTGTGTGCTATTTAGGGCAGAAAATGGGCCATGGGTCAAGGGCAGAGTTTTTGATTTAGGAAGTATATCTAACTAGTCAATTGTAACCAGATCACTAATCTTCTAGAATTCCTAGCCCCTTTGGATCCACAATAGTTGTGCCTGGTTTTATTCTGGTTGCCACTGCCACTATATATTCATTATATGTTAACATGTATTTGGGGGCACTCATGCACATGAGAATGGAGTGGATGCGTTTGATTACCGCCCCTCTCCACTTCTTCTACTTTGACAAAACTACTATTTTATTACTTTATTATAGCATATATGGTGCATGTTTACTCCTGTTATTGAAACAAAGTACTTGGGAAAGTTTAACAATGAAGATAGCAAACCCCTCCAGCAAAGTCAAATTAACAGCACCTTGGCTGGCAACATGAAGAAATATTTTAAATGTGCCACATGATGAACCTTAGTTTGCTAATGACAGCTTAACGTTTCTCTCATATAAAGTATTTATATATGTATTCAGGCTAGATAAGTGTAGCTGAATGATATCAAAGAGAGGCGAGATGATCACAACTGAAGGGGTTGAACTACCAGAAGGCAACGTAGCCGATGTTCAGGACAGCTACACAATACCTTGGGATCCCGCAGGCAAATGGGAATCATGAAGAGGCTGCTAGGAAGTCAGCCACAGACAAATACCTACGTAGAATAATGCAGGTCCTGAGAAGTCAGCTGAATGGTCAGAACAAGATCTGAGCCATCAACGCCTATGCCCTGCATCAGATACACTGATAACCTGCTGGTATAATAACCTTGGCCAAAGGAGGAGATAGAAGCCAAAGATATCAACACCGGGAAGCTCCTCACCATGCATGGAGGGTTTCACCTCAAGTCCAGCACCCTGAGGCTGTACACTAAGCGGAAAGAGGGAGGCCAAGGATTAGTGAGCATCAGAGCCACTATCCAAGATGAAAAAACCAAGATCGAGAAATACATCAGGAAGATGGCCTCCAATGATGACTTGCAATGCCTCAGGCAGCAAAAACCAGGTGAGGAGAAGGAAGAAGAAGAGAGACCATCATGGAGGGACAAGCCCCAGCACAAGAACAGGCCTTTAACACAAAATCGATAGAGGCCGGGGTCTACCACACCAGACAGAACCCAAGGTGCAGACTGTGCAAAGTCAGGAACAAGGAACACAAGATACTTGAGAAATACCAAGGGCTCAAAGAGGAGCTGGGAGGGATGTGGGGAGCAAAGGCGTCAGTGGTACCACTGGTGATAGGGGCACTCAGGCCTGTAACCCCCAAGTGGCTCCAACAAATCCCAGGAGTAACACCTGAGATCTCTGTCCAGAAGAGCACAATCCTAGGAACAGCTAAGATCCTACACAGGACCCTCAGGCTCCCAGGCCTCTGGTAGAGGACCGGAGCTTGAAGTAGATACAAGACCACCCACAGAAGGGTGAGTGGGGATTTTTAAAATATATATATACTGTATATATGTGTGTGTGGATTCTTTTTAGGATTTTTTTTTTTTTTTCCTATAAAATGCATTTTGAAAAATGCATTTTATTGTGACCCTGACATTCCAGTGGCAGGTCATCTCCTGTGTCCATTACCGTAACAAGTTCACTTCTGTGTGTGTATGTATTTTCTTATATGAACACAGTATTTTTGTTTAACTTGCTAAACTAATCTTTAGCCTAATCTGACCAGTGACAACATGTTAAGCCGTATGTCATCATTCAACTGCTGGCTGTTGAGGTGGTGTCCAGCAAACAATGTGGGCTCCATTGACACTCGCAAACTTTCTAGGGAAGACCTGGTCTAATTAGAAGAGACAGCATCCATCCTACTTTGGAAGGAGCTGTTCTCATTTCTAGAAATATGGCCAGATTTATTAGTCAACCAAATTGACAATTTAGAGTTGAGGCCAGGAAGCAGAGTTGCAGCCCTACTCCATGATTCCTTTAGACATCCACTTACAACCCCGTAAAGACTGTGTCTGTCCCCCACACATATTTTTTTTAAGTAAAAAAAAAAAGGTTCACACAGGGACAGAATAAAAATCAACACCACTAATGAGACAGTTTACAAAATTAAGAGAATTAATTCTGGACTCTTGAAAATCAGATCCCTATCATCTAAAGGTGTATTAATAAATGAGCTTATATCAGATAACAATATTGATTTATTCTGCCTTACTGAAACTTGGTTGAGTCAAGATGAATATTTAAGTCTTAATGAATCCACTCCTCCCAGTCACATTAACACACACATTCCCAGAGATACTGGCAGAGGAGGTGGAGTTGCATTTATTTTCATGTCTGCCCTATTAATAAACCTGTGAGCCCAAACATCATTTTAGTTCATTTGAAAATCTCATTCTCAGCATTTCCGATCCAACCATAAACACTCTGCAACCAAATATGTTTGTTGCAGTGTATCGAGCACCTGGACCCTACACTGAATTGTTATCTGAATTTTCAGTGTTTCTCTCAGCCTCGGTCCTTAAAACAGATATAGTTATTATTATAGGTGATTTAATATGGATGTAGACGTTGAAAACAACAGCCTTGGTGCCACATTTCTGTCACTGTTAGATTCATTTGGATTCTGCCAGCGTTGTGTTAATAACTTGTGTTGATTATTGCAATTTTCTTCTAATTCTTCTTAAATCTGACACTTCTAGAGACAACATAAGAGTCATGAGTCATATATCGGAATACAATGTAAATCACCTGTCAGTCAGTTTTGTACGTTTATTTCAGCTGCATAGAAAAGTGGACCATAATGTGTAGAACAGATTTTTTTTTTTTAATGAGTAAACTCCATTTAGTTGCTTTTGCTCAATAACCTATCGCCATAGGAAAACGATAAATAATAAAAAAGATAAATAAAAATAAATAGGTGACTCATTTAGGTCTGCTCTTTTATCTTACTACTGACATCACCTTGTTGTAGATTTGGAAATTTTTCTTTGTTTCTGAGACAAAATTCCTCAACAGAATAGCATACTGCAGTTCCAAGTTGTAGACCATGTGATGTCACATATTACATTTCATTGTCATTGTCTTTGCTACCATAAAATATATATAGAAACATTGTGATTCATTCCAGAATACTAAAACTTTCCATTTTTTCATAACTATGGATCAAACATAGTCTTTTTGTATGTTTTGAACTGAATTTTGAATTAAATTTTTACTTTAATTCGGAAAGTGGGGAGTATAACCCCCAGGCTCCCCATTACCATAGCATCATTGTTGTACCTCATGACCTCAAGTTGTAGTTGATAGTAGTTGTCGATTACAAACATTGGATGTAGACTTTCGAAGCATCCATAGGTCCCACATCCGTTGCATGTATCCCCTCTGACTGGGGTTGCTTGTATAGTAGCACTCCATTAATCCCATGATGTTACTCCTGGTCCACGAATGTTTTGTTCCAGTAGCCCAGTTGTCATCAGGTTGCCCTGGTTCCTCAACACCTGATGCGGGCTTTGTTGACCTGCATGACATCTGAGCAGGTATGGCTCTCTTAATCGTGATTGCACTCATATCCGAGGTGTGACAGGAAGGGTTAAGGACCTAGCTAAGAAACCTACTGGATTCTTACCTGGTACCCTGGTCTCCCGTACAAAAGTCAGTAGTGTTAACAACTAAGGACCCAAGGTGCAGACTGCGCAAAGATGCCCCTGAGACAGTGCAGCACATAACATCAGGGTGCAACATGCAGGCAGGTACTGCACACTTAGAGTGTCATAACCAAGTAGCATAGTATACAGGAAGATTTTTAAGGAACTAGACTCAATAATACTGTCTTACATCTCAAAGTATAAAACCCACTGTTTCTTATAGAAATATTTTTGCAAAAACCTTACTCCAAAAATGGACTGTTAATGGTCTACTCTTGCTAAATTCTCCTTGCCAGCAATCTTATTTTCAATGTTAGAAAATCCTGGGTCATTAAAAAATGAAAGCGAGAGAGAGAGAGAAGTTCTGTCAGAATTTTAACCAAAGACAATCTAACTCCTATTTGTTTCAATCACTCTTTTTTGCCCTCCTGGACAGACAAAGCGTTTCATGCCTGGGGGGAGAAGGATTTATTCTATATTCATAAGCTATACAGGATACAGTACACATATGCAATGCTTGAATCTGCTCAAAAAAAAAAAAAAAAAAGGTGAAATTGAAGTGCCTCAATTGTTGTTTTTTTTTCTTTGCCAATATTTACAAATCAGACACTATGTTCAGCACAGAATTTGTCATTTTGATATCTTTTGAAAACTCTGGACTCCAGGGATCTTGTTTCCAAGTTGTGAAGTATTTTGGGCAGTTGTACCATAGCCTCCACTGTTAAAATACTTGATTCTTGGAGGGAGAATGTGGGTACTGAATTGTCTGAAGTTTAATGGGATAAGAGTTTGCTTATCAGTCCTGAACTCTTAACAGTAACATCTGCTTATCCAGTTGTTGCCTTTACTACACTAAATCACATACGCACAAGATTTTTCCCTCTACCTCACCACTGTGTGAGAGGTGCAAAACAGCTAAGGACATGCTATCTCACAATTCCCGGTGCTACCACTCACTCTCTGGACCTAGAAAAGAACTATCCAATTGAAGCTGGATTTACCATCTTGGCTGCTCCCAATCCACTCTGTGTTGGCCTGCAGCGATGCAGCAGCCTCTAATGATTGAGGATGACTGTTGCTAAAGTATTCATATTGCAGGAATGGAAAATAGAAATCACCCTCCCTCCTGACAAGGTTTCAGAACAGGACCCAAATGCAAGACTATGGAAGGCATGATATCAGTTGGGATTAATTAAAATACTTTGTATAAACACAAAAGACAAAACTTACATTAACGAGGGACAGATCAGAGGGCCGAGGTTTGTTCATAAGTCGTAGCTAATTTCATCCTGAACTGAGATAACAGGTTAGCTAGCTTAGTTAGGTGAGTTAGCTAAGTCTTTCATGAGTAGATGTACACTTTTTTCTGCATGGTGATAGAGAATGAAAATTGTTCCTAGATGGAACTGCTCACAAAATGGTCCGTGGTTATCTTGAGTTATCAGGATTTATGGAAAGGAACATTGTATTTGTGTTTTAAATCAATATCATTGGCCATCTTCCACAAAAGAAGTGCAGTAAATATAAATGCATATCTAAAGATTAGATCTATATATGAGTTTCTTTCTGGATCCATGTGGTGCTGTTTTTCTTTTAAATGTTGTAATTAGTTGTATAATAAAGTGGGAGTAAAAATTACCATTGTCACCTCATTTAAAATGATGCAGTACATCAGTCTGTATGTCTCAACACGCTATTTTTAATGGGGTTTCGCAAACAGTGGGAGCTGTTGAATTGCAGGAGGTAAACTTGATCTGCTACAGTGAGACTGACAAGATTAACTGAATGTGCCAAAAGCATCATTGGGTTTAGACTCTTCTGCAGCATTTAATGTTAGTAGGGAGTAGTTATTAATAACTACAGGTCGCTGCATGATTTTGACCATATAAAAGTAAACTAACAAACTAACAAGTAAACTAAATATCTATAAAATAAGTGATCATAGCTTCCAAAATATAAAATATTTTTTAAAATTTTTTTTTAAGGGGAACAAAGGACAAACACATAGTCCATTGAACAGTGATATGTTTTACAAGTTCATTTTCAATGTAGTTTGTAATTAAATGGTAAAGGTACAGTTTAAGGAACAGGCGAACTCAGTAGTCGAGATATGAAGCGATGATCAAAACACAAGGAACTCATGAGGAAGATAAGCTGGACTGCTCACTAGGAAGACAAGACAATCTGACACAGGAGGAAAGGAACACAGGTTTTAAATACACAAGGGAGGGGTAGACAATTAGACACAGGTGAGACACATTAGGGAGGAGAGGCAAACACACTCACCTGAGGGAGAAGACTTGACAGGACATGGGGAATAGACACAATGGGATTTCAAAACAAGAGAGGACACACTAAATGACCCAAACAGACGGATACTTGATACTAGCGGACCCTGACAGTACACCCCCGCCCCTTATGGCCGACATCTGGCAGCCCAGAATCCAGAGGATGAGTCTTTAAGAAGTCCTTTATGAATTGGGGGTCTATCAAATCAAATCATCAAATCAAATTTTATTTGTATAGCCCGAAATCACAATTTACACATTATCTCACTGGGCTTTGACAAACTGTACAGATGTGACATCCTCTGCCCTTAGACCCTCGAACCGGGTGAGGAAAAACTTAAAAAACCCTAAACAGGGAAAATAAGAAACCTCAGGAAGAGCCATAGAGGAGGGATCCTTCTTCCTAGGACGGACAGACGTGCAATAAATGTCACTTGTACAGAACACAAAAACATGATAACAACAGTTCATTTAGAATGCATAAAACATCCATGAGTCCCAGAGTCCGTGGATTCTATGAGTCCGGATGTATGGAAAGTCTAGTGATCCAGACGCAGATGGACTCTGTTGGTCCAGGAGTCATTGTACTCCATGTAGCAAGATCTGGGTGTTGCTGAGTCCAAGAGTATGTAGAATCTGTAAATCCAGGGATATGTGAAGTGTAGTGGTCCAGAAGCAGGTGTAGTCTATTGATCCAGAAGCCATTGTGATCTGTGGGTCCCGATTTGCACTTGGAAATCCAGCCTAGGATCCAAGTCGCAGGATCTCCTTTCCTAATGTGGCCAGGGGGCATCAGGCAGGACCACAGCAGCGCCTCCCACCGCGACCTAGAAAAACCTGCAGGATGGTAAAGCACAACGACTCCGGGGAAGAAGTAAAGTTAGTGTAAGGATATGGACATTTACAGGAGCAGAGAAGGAGTCGGAGTCAGAGGGGGGAGAGAAGAAAGCTCAGTGAATCATGGAGTGTTCCCCCAGCAACCTAAGCCTATAGCAGCATAACTAAGGGCTAGATAGGCCAGCCTTAACTATAAGCTTTATCAAAAAGGAAGGTTTTAAGCCTACTCTTAAAATCAGAGAGTGTGTCTGCCTCCCGTACCAAGACTGGAAGATAGTTCCACAGGAGAGGAGCTTGATAGCTGAAAGCTCTGCCTCCCATTCTACTTTTGGAAATTCTTGGGATCACCAATAACCCTGCATCCTGGGAGCGTAAGGTTCTGGATGGGCGATAGGGTACTATGAGCTGTTCAAGATAAGATGGTGACTGACCATGAATAGCTTTGTAGGTGAGAACAAGGATTTTAAATTCTATTCTAAATTAACCGGGGAGCCAGTGCAGAGAAGCCAGTATGGGGGAAATATGGTCTCTGATATTAGTTCTAGTCAGTACACGCGCTGCTGCATTTTGGATTAACTGAAGAGTTTTTAAAATTTTGTTAGGGCAACCTGAAAATAAAGAATTACAGTAGTCCAGCCTGGAAGTAACAAACGCATGAACTAGTTTTTCTGCATCTTGTTGAGACAGGATGTGCCGGATTTTAGCAATGTTACGGAGGTGAAAGAAGGCGGTCCTTGAAATCTGTTTAACATGTGATTTAAAAGACAGCTCCTGGTCAAAGATAACACCCAGGTTTCTGACAGTGGTGCTGGAGGCCAAGGCAATGCCATCCAGATTAACTATGTTGCTGGATAATGAGTCTCTAATGTGTTTGGGGCCCAGCACAATGACTTCAGTTTTGTCAGAGTTTAACATTAAAAAGTTATGAAACATCCAGTTTTTAATGTCCTTAAGACATGACTGTAGATTAGCTAACTGATGGGTTTCATCTGGCTTCATTGATAAGTATAGTTGTGTGTCATCTGCATAACAGTGAAAATGTATGGAGTGCTTTCTAATAATTTTACCTACAGGAAGCATATATAGAGTAAATAGTAATGGTCCAAGCACAGAACCTTGTGGGACTCCATGACTAACCTTGTCATATCTTGATGATTCATCATTAACATGAACAAAATTATATCTATCAGATAGGTAGGACTTAAACCATCTTAGAGCAGATCCTTTAATGCCAATTTGGTGTTCCATCCTCTGTAGTAAGATGTGATGATCGATAGTGTCAAAAGCTGCACTAAGATCTAATAAGACTAGTATAGAGATAAGTCCCGCATCAGATGCAGTGAGGAGGTCATTTGTAACTTTTACCAATGCCGTTTCTGTGCTGTGATGCTTTCTAAAACCTGACTGAAACTCTTCAAATAGACTATTATACTGAAGAAAGCCACATAGTTGTTTCGCTACTGCTTTCTCTAGAATCTTTGAAAGAAAGGGGAGGTTGGATATTGGTCTATAGTTGGCTAAAACTTCTGGGTCTAGGGTAGGTTTTTTTAGGAGCGGTTTAATTACAGCTACTTTAAATGACTGGGGCACATAACCTGTTACAAGGGATAGATTGATAATGTTTAGTAGTGGATTTCTAATTAGGGGTAAAACCTCTTTGAGCAACCTAGTAGGTATGGGGTCTAGTATACAGGTTGATGATTTAGATGAAGATAATGTTGTCGTTAGTTCCTTAAGGTCAATTGGATGGAAGCTTTCCAAACACACATCAGGACTAATAACAGCCTCTATAATTCCTGTTGCTGAACTGGAATCTGTGGAGTGTAGGATATTTTCTCTGATAAGTCTAATTTTATTATTGAAGAAGTTCATAAAATCATTACAGGTGAGGGCTCTAGGAATGCATGGTTCAATAGAATGATGGCTCTCAGTCAGCCTGGCTACAGTGCTGAAAAGGATCCTGGGCTTATTCTTGTTTTCTTCTATCAACGCTGAATAGTAGTCTTTTCTTGCTCGGCGAAGGGCCTTCCTGTATACTTTAAGGCTATCCTGCCAGGCCATGTGTGGCTCTTCCAGTTTAGTGGAACGCCATTTCTTTTCAAGTTTATGAGTTTTCTGTTTTAACTTGCGAGTGTTAAGATTATACCACGGAGCTAGTCTCTTTACTGGTTTTGTTTTCTTTTTAACTGGGGCAATGGAATCGAGTGAAGCACGTAGAGAGCCGGCAGTGAAATCGGCAAGGTGATCAAGCTGGGAGGGGCTAAATTTAAGATATGACTCCTCTGTTATTTTGGGATATGGCACTGAAATTAATGCAGAGGGAATAATTTCTTTAAAATTTTCAACAGTGTCCTCAGATATGCATCTGCTATAATAACTAGTGACTCTTGGTTTATAGTTGATGAGCAGAAATTCAAATGTTAGAAGATAATGATCTGATAAAAGCAGATTTTGCGCAGAGACATTTAAATGCTCAATTTCAATGCCATATGTCAGAACAAGATCAAGGGTGTGATTAAAAGTGTGTGTTGATTCTTGTACACACTGACAGAAGCCGAATGAATCTAATAGTGAGAGAAATGCCGTACCAAGGCTGTCGTTTTCAATGTCTACATGGATATTAAAGTCACCTACAATAATGACTTTATCTGTTTTGAGGACCAAAGCTGAGAGAAACTCTGAAAATTCAGATAAAAATTCAGTGTAGGGTCCAGGTGCTCGATACACTATAACAAACATAATTGGAGTTTTCATGGTTGGATCGGAAATGCTAAGAATGAGATTTTCAAATGAACTAAATTTTTGTTTGGGCTTAGGGTTTATTAATAGGGCAGAATTGAAAATGGCTGCAACTCCACCACCTCTGCCAGTGTCTCTGGGAATGTGTGTGTTAATGTGACTGGGAGGAGTGGATTCATTAAGACTTACATATTCGTCTTGGCACAGCCAAGTTTCAGTAAGGCAGAATAAATCAATATTGTTATCTGATATAAGCTCATTTATTAATACACCTTTAGATGATAGGGATCTGATATTCAAGAGTCCACATTTAAGTCTCTTTACTTTGTAAACTGCCTCATTAGTGGTGTTGATTTTTATTAAGTTCCTATGTGAACTCTTATTTGATTTAGTGAATTTAGTGAATTTATGTGGACGGGGGACAGACACAGTCTCTATGGGGTTGTAGGTGGATGACTCTAAAGGAAGCGCAGAGAAGCGTGTAAGACTGCAACTCTGCTTCCTGGCCTCAACTCTGAATTGTCAATTTGGCTGACTAATAAATCTGGCCATATTTCTAGAAATGAGAGCAGCTCCATCCCAAGTAGGATGGATGCCGTCTCTCCTCATTAGACCAGGTCTTCCCCAGAAAGTTTGCCAATTATCAATGAAACCCACGTCGTTTGCTGGACACCACCTCGACAGCCAGCGGTTGAACGACGACATGCGGCTAAACATATCGTCACTGGTCAGGTTAGGCAGGGGACCAGAGAAAACTACGGAGTCCGACAGTGTTTTGGCAAAAGCACACACCGACTCAACATTAACTTTAGTGACTTCCGACCGGCGTAGCCGAACGTCATTACCGCCGACATGAATTACAATCTTACTGTATTTACGTTTACTTTTTGCCAGCAGCTTTAAATTTGATTCCACGTCGCCCGCTCTGGCCCCAGGAATACATTTGACTATGGCCGCTGGTGTGGAAAATGTCACGTTTCGCAAAATAGAGCTGCCAATTACTAGAGTTGGTTTCTCAGTGGGTGCGTCACTGAGTGGGGAAAATCTGTTGGAAACGTGAACGGGTGGGTGGTGAACCGTGGGCTTCTGCTTAGGACTATGCTTCCTTCGAACAGTCACCCCACTTCCCTGGTTTCCCGACTGCTCGGGAGCTGCTCTCAGTCGACCCGCACCGGCTAATGGGGGCTGGCTAGCTAGCGAAGCTACTGGTTTGGTTTGCAAGGTGCGGATCGTAGCCTCCAAATCACTAAGCCTCGCCTCCAACGCAGCAAATAAACTACACTTAGTACAGGTACCATTATCACTAAATGAGGCAGAGGAATAACTAAACATGTGACACACTGAGCAAGAGAGAGGAGAACGAGAGGGAGAAGCCATTGCTGTGCACCAGGTACAATACCTGAGTTGGTTAGCACAACACAGAACGGTTGGAAGAGTAGCGATAAATTCACTAAAATGAGAGCGGGCTAAAGGGTGCTTAAGTACAGGGTTTACACTTTCAATACACAGCAGTTAAACAATTAATGTCGTTAAAACCCTCTCAGATAGTTAGCAAGGTCTATGATGTCTTTTGATGTTACCCAGGAGCGCTCTTCGGGACCATAGCCCTCCCAGTCCACCAAATACTGTGTTCTTCGCCTGGCTGGTTCACCGTTGATGATGTGGGGAGCAGGAGGTGGTTTGGAGGCTGGGACAAGTGCATAGCAATTAAGGCTTCACCTTACTCAAGTGGAACAAGGGGTGGACTCATGAGGACCTAGGAAATTTGAGCCTCACAACAAAAGGATTAGTGACGTTTGTCACAGGAACAGGATCGATAAATTTCGGGGATAACTTACATGGATCGGTAAGTAAGGGAAAATCTTGGGTTGAGAGGCAACCCGTCTGACCAGGACAGTAGACAGGTTCAGTTTGTGTCCTCTTATCTGTTGCCTTCTTGTAGGCTGCCAACGACCTGATGAGAGTCGACCTGGCTCTGGAACACATCTGGTGACAGCAGCTGCTGAGGAGACATTTTCGTCTAGTTATGTGTCTTCCGAGGAGGGTAAACCTGAAACAAAGTCCCAAGAGATGTCCAACAAGGGGCGCTGCACATCCCCCCGCGAGGATGGAGTTGGCCAATCAATTATGGCCTGGACCTACTGTTGGTCCATCCCAACTTGACCTTCCAATACAATACACCCCAGGAAAACAGAAAATAATCTATCTGGGCTTTTATGGAGATAACACTTCTCTGCTTTCTCGGAAATCCCCTCCTGGCGAGATGTTCTGTCTAAAAAACAGTGTTCAACACAGTTCTTTCCCCAATTTAAAACTCTTCCCGTTGACCAATTTATGTTTGGGTTATGGTTTAGTAGCCATGGGAGGCCTAAAACAAGTGGGTGGTGGACAGACTCGAAAAGAAGAAAGTTTACTTTCTACTGATGAGCATTGTCAAACACTAGTGTCACTGGGTACGTTTGGTGTGTAACCTTACAATTTAACCTTCTATCTAGGGCTGATGTAGACAGAGGTTGAGGAAGTTTTACCTGGGACAACTGAAGTCACTTGGAAATTTGGAAGTCCATCCAATTAGTGTCTGCTCCGGAGTCTACTAATGCTTGGAGGACTAGAGAATCAGAATTCGATTGGAGCATTACTGTAGTTAGAGGTTTCTTGGACGTGCCAGGTAGTTTGGTTTGACTCACCAATGACGAAGAGAGACCTAACCGGGCAGGAGGCGATGAATTGTCCCTCCTGTGTGCAGTAAATGCATCTCCCCTCCTTCACTCTCTGCCACCGCTCCAGTGGAGTGAAGCAGGTCCGGCCGATTTGCATCGATTCTGGTAACTCACTGGATTGGTCTGTCAAATAATTTGCTAGATGGAGCAAGAGAAAAAACTTACCACTGGGGAACTGGAGGATAAACTCTCTGCTGGGAAACAGGAGCAAACTGGAACTGATCCGGCTGAAGATGAGGTCTCTGATTCACCAAGTCTCTTATCTATCTTATAGGCCAAATTAATTAACGCCTCAAGATCCGCTGGTAGATCAAGTGGAGCCAAATGATCCTTGAGAGTCTCTGACAAGCCGTTCAGGAATGCGCCTAGGGCAGGGCACTAACTTCAAATCACGGCTTCTGAAGGATGTGTACCAGTTGCTGGGCATCAGGGGCCTTAGAACCACACCTTATCATCCCCAGACAGATGGTTTGACTGAGCGTTTTAATCAAACATTGAAATAAATGCTTTAAAAGTTTGTCAGTGAGACTGCATCTGATTGGGACAAGTAGTTCTCTTACCTGTTGTTTGCTTAAAGGGAAGTTCCACAGGCATCCACTGGGTTTTCTCCATTTGGGTTACTCTATGGATATGATGTAAGGGGCCCCCTGGTGCTCACAAAAGGACCAGAAGTCAAAGGTGTGCAGCAATGTTGTTTCGAATGTTATCCAGATGAGACAAAAATTGGAAAGAATGTCTGCTCTAGCAAAGGAGAACATGGCGGCTGCCCAGCAAAACCAGAAGATCAGGTATGATCGGCTTACCTGTGACAAGAAGTTTAAACCGGGCCAAAATGTGTTAGTAATGCTACCAACAAAGGAAAGCAAGCTGTTGGCAAAATGGCAAGGGCCCTTTAAGGTAATTAAAAAACTCAGTGCAACTATTTAAATCAAAATTCAAATCTCCACTCTTGGCCATGGACATTCTTCCGGGACCTTGCATGTTAATCTGTTGAAGGAATGGGTGTCCAGGCCAGCACAGCAGACAGTAAAGGTGTGTTGCTGATCTGGAATGCTGGGAATGGGGAGACTGACGAGCCATACTTGCCCGAGTCTCCAGCACAAGCCCATGGAAATCCTGTTCTAGATCCATCCCATCTATCCCCGTCGCAGCAAACTCAGGTGAAAGTTCTATGTGACCCGGATGTGATCCAAGAGAATCCGGGCCACACCACAGTGGTTGAACATGAGATTGTGTTGAATGAGAAGGCTTCAGTCAGAAGTATGAGCTACAGAATACCTGAACAGTTGCTAGCATCTCTGAAAGAAAGAGATTGAACTCATGCTGTTGCTAGTATCATTGAGGCTTCAAAAAGTGAGTTGTGCAACCCAATAGCCCTGGTACCAAAGAAGGATGGAACAATCAGGTTCTATATTGATTTCCGTTACTTGACTGCAATTTCAAAATTTGATTCCTATTCAACACCATGCATAGAATAGCTAATTAACCAACTGGGCCATTCCAAGTACTTTATCACAATTTATCTCTGCAAAGGCTATTGGCAGCTTCCCCTTTTCCCACAGTCCCGTGAACTGACAGCATTCCAGACTCCATGGGGCTACTGATGCTATTTTGACTGCACGGTGCTTCAGCCACGTTCCAGCAACTCATGGATCAGGTACTTTGTGATGTGTCTGAGTTTGCCACTGCCTACCTGGATGACATTGTTTTTAATAGTGCCACCAGGGAAGACCAACTTGAACATCTGAGAAAGGTCCTCCAGTGTCTGACGGAAGCTGGCCTCACCATCAATCCCCGAAGTGTGCCTTTGCCAGGGTATTTGGTCTACATCATGGTGAATGGTGTCTTCAAACCCAAGGTAGAGAAGGTCCAGTCTATTCAGTAATGTCCAATGCCTCAAATCTGAAGGCACCTGAAGTCTTTAGGCATGGCCATAGGTTTGTGCCCGACTATTCAGCTCAAGCTGCCCTTCTTACTGACAAGACTAGTCCCAAATATCGTAGTCGGCTTAAGTGCACTGAAGAGGCAGTTACAGCCTTTAGAGATATTCAGCAAGCACTTGGCAATGATCCTGTATTGCACTGCCCAAATTTTGCTAATCCCTTTATTCTGCAGACTGATGCCTCAGACCTGTGTTTAGATCGTGTCCTACTCAGGGGCCCCCGAGAAAATCGCCACCCTTTTGTTTTTATCAGAATTAAGAATTAAAACCTCGAGAGATCCACTATTCCATGGTGGGGAAGGACTGTCTGGCAGTGGTGTGGGCTGTCACTTCTTTTAACTACTATTGTCTCTGACGGGAGCTCATCATTGAGAAAGACCACAAGGCCCTGAAGTGGAGGGACAGGATGAGGGACTCTAATAGCCGAATCACTCGCTGGTATCTTGACCTGCAACCTTACATTCCAGGTTCACTACATACCAGGCAAGAGCAATGTTACTGCCGACTACCTGTCATGATGTTCCAGCGAGGAGTCACAGGAGGGGGGGCATGTGATGGCTGGATGGAATTGCCACACAAAGGGTAGTTTAACTCTGACCTCATCCTACATACCCTGTACCTGATCCTTTGGTTAGTACACCATATATATATAGTAGACTACATAAAGACAACACATAGATTTAGTTAATTTATATTACTTTAACCTTTATTAGCCATTTCTGTGATACTTTACATTGTATTTAAGTTGAGTGCACGCATCTTGAGTTACATTGTAATGGTATCTGATTTGATTTTTGCTGTTCACCTCCTGTTCTTTCTTCTGTACTCCTGTGGGAAGATTGCATGTGTTTAATCTTTACTTGTTAATTACTCTTTATTGGATTTTGTACCTGGCCAGGTCTATATATAGTATATTAGTTCAGTTGTTCAGTTTTTTTGGGAGTTTTTTAAATACATTGTAGTTGAGTTGTTTATTTAAAGGTATGCATTTATGTTTTTTTTTAAGCACATTTTTGTACAGCACATTGGTTTGGTAAACCCTTGTTTTTGCACCTTATCCCGTGTCCTCGTGCCTTGATGTGCTTGGTCCATTACACTGGTGTATGTTCTAATGTTGATTTTTAAACAACTGTGTTTTATTACTTAATAGATGTTGTAAAAAATAGGGTGAAAAATCATGATTGACAGTTGACTTTAACTTGTGATTGAGCTTCTGGCAAGATTTGGGTGAAAACTTGATATTTCAGCTCCATAGCCCAATCAATATTGTATAGATTTCCATAACAACTGTACTTTGTACAACGTGGTTTTAATACACTCAATTTCTTTTTTTTTTTTTTTGAAATATCTCTTTTTAATTAAATTAATACACAATTTTTAATTATTTGATTCAGAAGTTGAACCAAAGAGCATCTTCTGTCTACATTTGCAGCTGTTCCCCTGTTCTGAACTCATGCTCTGTCTTGCGCTAAAATTCTGTGTTGGAACAATACTTTGGGCCCATTTCACCTATTGCACCTCCTTCCACACTTTTGCCACAACCCTTTTGCAAAAGGAGGCACATAAGGTGAAAACTAAAATAAAGTAAGGAGCCTCTCTCACTTTGAAAAGTTTAAAAGAGGCTGCACATTCTCTGAAATCAGTCTTGGAAGCAGAAAAAGAGAGCTGGAGGTGTTCATTTCATGGGTTAGGCCTTAGATTGAGCTCTACAATTTTCTCCCTGAGTAGATTAGAGGAAGGTCTCACTGTCCTCAGGTAAGGCTGCCGTCTCCTCCCTCTGACTCATCACGTATTGATTCCTTCCACTCCTGTTTGACCCCCACTAACCCTTCCACCACTTGTGCATACCCACAGCTTTGCAAGGCTAACCTGTTTACAGGACGTGATGTAGCCCACATGGGTGGCATGGATGGGATCCTTCCTGGGGCAAACACCTAATCCTGCACTGTTGCCAAATGGGCTCATCCCTCTGGCACATTTGTAGATGACGTATAGCTCAGATCACACAGTGAAAGCATTATCTTTACCCTCAGGCTAAAATGCATTTCATTACTTACAACTGCTCGATGTGACTGTGTGCTTCTATCGGAATATCAAATTTTATCACCAAACAAGCATTTAAGAAAATGTCTTCCTGTCATAAGCATTAAGTAAGGTACTCCAAATATGTTTACCTCTCAGGAGAGATATTGAAATACTTTGTGTTAAGTCTGTTTTCAAACTCGACACAAACTTGCACAGGGAAGTTGCAAAGTGAAAATTAGAAGCTTTGTTTTTGATCAGCATCCTCACTGGGCTATAATTCCTAATTAAATTTTCTCATTGAAACCCTATTTCAGAAAGGTAGAGAACGTTTTTCTCCCTGCATTGTAATTGAGTCAGAAATGAGCAACCGGCGCACTGAGCCGACCTGCCTTTTAAAGACTAATGGCGTCATTTGTTTTCTGTCCATTAACAAGGAACACAGTTTTATTAATTCCTCAACTTGGTTTCCTGCATCTTCTTAATTAATTCAATTAGGTTTTTCCCGCTAAGGAAGCTTCTGTGGATTAATGATGTGGAACAAAAAAGTTGTGAAGATGCAGATCTTCTTCATCTACATGAGGTGAAATTTCTGCCATTAGATATAAATGCCTGATGACCTCAACTGTTTCCCTTTTTTTCTAAATGTTGGCAGTGTCGGAGTTCTGTGCCTGGAGGTTTCATTCTGTCTGTGTAAATGATTAGACCTGCAAAGAAGTCAAATGACTGTTGTAGTGAAAAACATATCTCTAAAAAAAAAACACACTTATTTGACATTAATCTTGTACCACATGTAATGCTTAATTCACATCTTTCAGTTGAAGAAGATATTTATTTTAAATTTTGTGAAAACCATTTGACATTGACAACACAGTCAAGAATAAGTCCACGGATGTAAACAAATGAAAATAAAATATCTGAAATATCTGTTTTCCATGTGCAGAGCCTGACAGATGTTTTTACATTCATTGCTGAGAGTGCACATTTTTTTCTATACACACTACAAACATGAGTTGAAGTGATGGGGCTTCCAAGCATTAAATTATGCCATCACAAATAGTTTCGAAGTCAATCCTGGTCCAACATTCAACATTAAAAATGTGATATGGAAACATAAAGCCTCCAGAATACACTTACAGTGAAGGAGACATTGGCTGACATTTATCAGTCTATTATAGAAACCAACACATATTAAATTATCTAACGACATGGTTCATATATGATTCATTAAAGTGTCGGACCTGGCAAGTCTTAACGTAAGACTGATGGGGAGAAATGTGGCAGCTGAAAACAGTCAGCATTTAAACATTACACTTCTTTATATTCTTGGTTCAGAGGCCTTGCCCCCAGAGTTTACAACATGGAGAAATGCAGTTGGACCAGGAAATGGAGCTTCTCTGATTTAAAGACTGAAACCCTCACATCAAAAGTCGAGGTACATCAAGCGGTTTTATTTAGAAGCCAGAAAATTGCCATTAAATTTGGAAAAATGCATGGTGGAATAAGATAACATCTGCGGTCAACAGCCTCGGCGTCGACAATCGGGCATCAGCTGAGGTTTGAATTTATTTCAGCTATAGCATATGTTATAGCCAACGTTAATGCTTTAATATTTATAGCCTACGTAGGTCTATATTTGTATATTAACAGATTTCACTTTTAAGAGACCTACATACGATATCCACACTTTCTTTACATGTAGGTAAACAATAAGTGGTCTGACTTGAAACTTCTTGTGGCCCTTAAGTGCAGCACTACACTGACTAGAGAAGGTCAGCCGGGACCCCAGCCTGGCATTAATGCTAATTGAGTGGCATGTGGCTCCGCTTATCGGTGCTCCTTTAATTTTAGGCATCAGCGGCGGAGGAGACAAAGACACACCACCATTTGAGCCGGATGATGGTAGAAATTTAAACTGCTCTTAAATTTGTTACTTATATATTCAGAGGTTAGAGGGAAAGACAAGCAGAAATATGTTAGTCAATGAGAGAAATAAATCAAACTCTCCTGGCAATTAATGACACTTTAAAAGAGATAAATGAAACCCTGAAGCATGTCAAATACAAAGTGTCTGTTTCCTGTGTTTAATTACTCACTTACCTGGCATAACTTTTAGAAGTGACGAATGAGGTCTTGTCTCCTCCTTATAGAAATTAGATGGGCATGTGCTAGCCACACTTTTATGGGCATATCCTCTCACAGCACTGGATCAAATACCACTCTGTTTTCATGTGTGATATTTTGTGGAATTCCACAGGGTGAAATGATGATCCAAACTTTCTCTGGCATGTAGAGCAGCTTAGTCCCCCACCAGTCCTAGACAGAGCCATCTGTCCTCCAATAACTCAATGCAGCGCTCCATCATGGCCCTTGTGAGTATGCGCACACTGTTGAGTCTGTGCACTTGCTCTCTTAAAGGGTTAGCTAGTGGCCTTATTAGGTATTCCATGAGTGTCTAAAGTTTATGACCTAGTACATAACAAATTGTTAAATTGTTATTTTTCGAAAATAATTTGTCACAGTAGTACTCACCGAGGAGATGACTCAAATCCTGCAAGTGCACTCTCCCGTAGTCTTGACTCTACACAGCTGTTCTGGAAAATAAAAGCACAGGTTACTGGGACACCGTATTTAGGAGTGATGTCTGGCATCACAAATTGCCTGAATGTTTATACAGTGAAAGCTTTTGTGATTGACAAATCCATAATCATTTATGGATGGTGGCTTCAGATGCATTTGTGCACAATCAATCGCACCAGTCACATTATGTAACCCATCAAACTCATGAAAATGCCCTTTTAAATGAAATTAATGAATACACTTAGGTCCAGGAGCAAGGCCACTTCTCAATCAAACCTCTATTGACCTGTCATGTGTACTTATACCAGTTCAGCCCATGTCATCCTGTTTTGTCTCGGAGTTCCTGACCCTCCTTCCCTTCTTTTCATTGGTTTCCTCCTCCTTCACTATTCATTCCTCGCATCTCTTCACTCCTCATTGTGTTTTTACAAACTTCTTTAACATTCAATTTCAGGTAACAGCTGGGCCAAAATCAGCTTGGGCGGAAAACTATTGAGACAGAACCCTTCACCCTTCCACCTAGTGCTCTGATCATCCTCCCAGACTAGCTTTCAGTACTCTCCACCCTCAATTATACATTCTACTATCCAAATATCACTAAACATTTAAAAAAAAAAAAATCGTTGTGGCATGGTCTTTGCTAGTTAATCAGTTTTCTGCACATCATTGTACGGAAATTGGCTGTAGCTACCAGTAAGCGGCCTTGAGGGCTACCAACACGGCTGGCATAGTTCTGCTGATGGTAGGATGTGAGATGCCAAACCTATCTCCAGTCTCATGCTGAAAAGTCCCAGTGGCCAAAAAAATCAACATGAATAACATCTGCACTAGAACAGATTTGGGACTGGAGCATAGCGTTTGTCTTTTAAGAGGTTTCAAATCTTGATATAACTGCAGAAGAAGATGCCTTGGAAGACAAAACTGACTTAAGAGCCACTTGTACCTTTCCAAAAAAAAGATCTCTGTGATCTAAAAAAAAAACATCTCATGTTTTATGGGCACATCCAGCTCTTCTAATAGTGTTAAATCTAGCTATAAGAAGTCAAAGCTCATTGATTTTATACATTTTTATTATTTGTTATGTTTTTCTACATTTAATGTTTTCCACAACTGCTAACTTATTTTCATGTCAGTGTCTTCAGCTTGTTGTCAGTGTGCAACAAATCAATGCATTTTACGTAAAAAATAAATTTTTTGTGAACCATGCCTCTGGACCTGCAGACTTCACAGGCCTGCCCACTATAGTCCTACAAAATCCTACACGAAACACTGCACCTTTTTTTATTTTATTTTATTCCAAGGTTTTTGGGGGGGTTTTTTTCTTACAGTTTTTGTTGTTTTTTTAATGGTGCCCTAACCTTAACCCTTCTTTCTTTCACTTTTTGGTATGTAACTCATGTATATTTGTAAAGAACTTTATACTAATCATGAACTGATAGGGAAATTCTAGGCCAAGACCAATTCCAATATTTGAAATAACAATTTAGTCAAATACTCTGTATGTAAAACAACTGAACTGAATTTTGACAATGTTAAACACCACTGCCACAAGTTGTCAGGATTTGTTTTTTTAGGTTTTCGACATAGCAGACCCTGATTTTTTGTTTGTTTGTTTTTTGAGACTGTCATTGCTGGATTACATTATTACATTAACATAATTTGATTATTATTCAATTATTAAATTTAAAGGTTACGTATTAAGAATATAATGATTATTCTATTTCACGTAATAAATCCTGCTCAATTTATTTTACTCACACTGATTCAGTATGATAGAAAACATCATCAGTTGTTCTAAATTGTTATTTTAAATATCAGAATCGACCCAGAAACTTTATATTGGTGCATTATCACTTTTAGCAATTGAATAAACATAACATTTGCATTAATTTAATAGGATCAGATTAAGTTATTTAATTTATTCACACTGACTAAAACTGATAGGAAAAACTCTGCAATAAACTTTATAATGAACTCTAAAATTAGTTGATATATGTGGATGTAATTAGTAAATAAACCCAAAATTTGGACAAAATATTTTTTTTTTCTTTCTAAAAGGCACTTTGGGAATGAATATCATTCACTCGTTATGTATTTCCTATATCAATGAGGGTTTTGTTACTGCCCCACCACTTTACAGGACTTGTAACAGTTATGAGTCCATTACATCTAACGGGAAAATTTCATGTGATCACACATTTAGATTCTTTCATCCCTTAGTCACCAAAATATAATTTTTTTGTGATTAACAAATCAGCAGAAAATTAACTCTGTTAGAGCGCTGTCTCTGCTTCAGCAATACTGAGCTAGGTTATTGAGCTGCAGCTTTCCCAGCTATTTTTTTAACCACCCTATCCTGGGAAGAGTGTGTCTCTTCCATTCATACCTTAACTTCAACCATCTGCTATTGTGTATGTGCGTGCATGTGCACATCTTTTGGAGTGCAAATCTTACAGTTAATGGCCCAGCTTCACAACCTGTAGAAGCAACTGTGGTTGATCTGCGATATGTTCTATTTGCATTTTCAAAAGAAGATCCACTTGAAGGCCTGCATGAAAGCCCCCACAGTGTCATAGTGACACACAGACTCACATACAGTCAACACTCTCCCCTGGATTAAAGCATCTTCTTACCCTATAATTCACATGGATAGTTTTACTTCAGTTGTCATTTCTTCCTATTCTCCATGTTGCATTTAACTTTCTCCTGTGTCTGTGAGTGAAATGTTCCCAACTCATGGCAGGGCTGTCATTAATTTCCTTTCTGAATCAATGTTCACATTTCTTTATTTCCTTTGTCGTAATGAATTCACTTTTTTGTTCACTGCTGAGGAAAGGTTAAAAGCATATGGGAAATGTCTTTTACAGCTTTACAAAAAAGGCCTAGAATTTAAGTAATATAACAATTGACCTTTTCTCAGCAACCCGAAGCTTATATACCACATGAAGATAAAGACGATAACTATAACAACCTACACACTTACTTGCCAAATATTATTATTATTATTATTAAGAACTGTAATACACATTCACATTAGTGGCCCCCTATGGCCACTAAGGGGGCCATAGTACGTAAGATTTTGGTAACTAA
>KV751397.1:626333-640965 GCA_001698575.1 Mola mola
TTAAAAATCTCTGTGCAAAATCTGCTTTTATCAGATCATTATCTTCTTACATTTGAATTTCTGCTCATCAACTTTAACCAAGAGTCACTTGTTATTATAGCAGATGCATATCTGAGGCCACTGCTGAAAATTTTAAAGAAATTATTTCCTCTGCAATAATTTCAGTGACATATCCCAATATAACAGAAGAGTCATATCTTGATTTCAGCCCCTCCCAGCTTGATGACCTTGCTGATTTCACTGCCAGCTCTCTACGTGCTTCACTCGATTCTATTGCCCCAGTTAAAAAGAAAACAAAAACAGAAAACTCATAAACTTGAAAAGAAATGGTGTTCCACTAAACTGGAAGAGTCATGCATGGCCTTGCAGGATACCCTTAAAGTATACAGGAAGGCCCTTTACTGAAAAAATTACTATTCAGCGTTAATAGAAGAAAACAAGAATAAGACCAGGATTCTTTTCAGCACTGTAGCCAGGTTGACTGAGAGCCATCATTCTATTGAACCATGCATTCCTAGAGCCCTCACCTGATTTTATGAACTTCTTCAATAATAAAATTATACTTATAAGAGAAAATATCCTACACTCCACAGATTCCAGTTCAGCAACAGGAATTATAGAGGCTGTTATTAGTCCTGATGTGTGTTTGGAAAGCTTCCATCCAATTGACCTTCATGAACTAATGACAACATTATATTCATCTAAATTGACAACCTCTATACTACACCCCAAACCTACTAGGCTGCTCAAAGAGGTTTTACCCATAGTTAGCGATCCACTACTAAATATTATCAATCTATCCCTTGTAACAGGTTATGTGCCCCAGTCTTTTAAAGTAGCTGTAATTAAACCGCTCCTAAAAAAAACCTACCCTAGACCCAGACGTTCTAGCCAACTATAGACCAATATCCAACCTCCCCTTTCTTTCAAAGATTCTAGAGAAAGCAGTAGCTAAACAACTACATGGCTTTCTTCAGGATAATAGTCTATTTGAAGACTTTCAGTCAGGTTTTAGAAAGCATCACAGTATAGAATCGGTATTAGTAAAAGTTACAAATGACCTCTTCACTGCATCTGATGAAGGACTTATCTCTGTGCCAGTCTTATTAAATCTTAGCGCAGCTTTTGACACTATTGATCATCACACAAATTGGCATTAAAGGATCTGCTCTAAGATGGTTTAAGTCCTACCTATCTGATAGATATAATTTTGTTCATGTTAATGATGAATCATCAAGATATGACAAGGTTAGTCATGGAGTCCCACAAGGTTCTGTGCTTGGACCATTACTATTTACTCTATACATGCTTCCTTTAGGTAATATTATTAGGAAGCACCGCATACATTTTCATTGCTATGCAGATGACACACAACTATACTTATCAATAAAGCCAGATGAAACCCATCAGTTAGCTAATCTACATATATGTTTTAAGGACATTAAAAACTGGATGTCTCACAACTTTTTGATGTTAAACTCTGACAAAACTGAAGTCATTGTGCTGGGCCCTAAACACGTTAGAGACTCATTATCCAACAACATGGTTAATCTGGATGCCATTACCTTGGCCTCCAGCACCACTGTCAGAAACCTGGTTGTTATCTTTGACTGTCGTTTAACTCACGTGTAAAACAGATTTGAAGGACGGCCTTCTTTCACCTATGTAACATTGCTAAAATACGTCACATCCTGTCTCAACAAGATGCAGAAAAACTAGTTCACGCATTTGTTACATCCAGGTTGGATTACTGTAATTCTTTATTTTCAGGTTGCCCTAATAAGATTTTAAGAGATTTCAGCTATCAAGCTCCTCTCCTATGGAACCATCTCCCAGTCTTGGTACGGGAGGCAGACATACTTTCTTTTTTAAGAGTAGGCTTGAAACCTTCCTTTTTGATAAAGTTTATAGATAGGGCTGGCCTATCTAGCCCTTTGTTATGCTGCTATAGGCTTAGGTTGCTGGGGGAACATACCATGATGCACTGAGCTCTCTTCTCTCCCCCCTCTTACTCAGACTCATTCCTTGCTCCTCTAAATGTCCATATCCTTAAACTGCGTTTACTTCTTCCCCGGAGTTGTTGTGCTTTATCATCCTGCAGGTCTTTCTAGGTTGTGGTGGGAGCTGCTGCTGTGGTCCTTCCTGATGCCTTCTGGCCACATTAGGACAGGAGCTCCTGTGACTTGGATCATTGGCTGGATTTCCAAGTGCAAATCGTGATCCACAGATTACAATGGGTTCTGGACTAATAGACTACACCTGCTTCTGGATCACTACACTTCACATATCCCTGGACTTATAGATTCTACATACTCTTGGACTCAGTGACTACATCAGCAACACTCAGATCTTGCTACATGGACTATAATGACTCCTGGACCAACAGAGTACACCTGCATCTGGATCACTAGACTTCCCATACATCCAGATTTATAGATTCCACAGACTCTTGGACTCATGGATGGTTTATACATTCTAAGTGAACTGTTATTATCATGTTGTTGTGTTCTGTACAAGTGGCATCTATTGCACATCTGTCCATCCTAGGAAAAAGGATCCCTCCTCTGTGGTTCTTCCTGAGGTTTCTTATTTTCCCTGTTTAGGTTTTTTTTTTAAAGTTTTTCCTCACCCGGTTCGAGGGTCTAAGGGCAGAGAATGTCACATCTGTACAGTTGGTCAAAGCCCAGTGAGATAATGTGTAAATTGTGATTTTGGGCTATACAAATACAATTTGATTTGATTTGATTTGATTTGTAATAATACATTCTCTAATACATTGATCTGCCAGTTTAAAATAAACCAGAATTAGTGTACACTACCTTAACATACCTCTGTACAGTTTGTCAAAGCCCAGTGAGATAATGTGTAAATTGTGATTTTGGGCTATACAAATAAAATTTAAAATTTGAATTTGAAATTTAATGCCCCACCTCTGCCATGCATATACACTTACACAAACAATGCAAACAGCATAAACTCCATACCCCTGCACTGAATATCGAACATGGAACACTGAACACAGACCACCCACAATGCATTGCACAAACACACACCAACAGCACACCACACTGCCCCCACCCAAGCTGATTAGTTGTACCCAGCAACCACAAAGTCTCTCAGGTGCTGTGGAAGCCGGCGTTGGTTTCACGCTCAGCTCAGCGGGCCATTAGGTGTTGCCGGAGGCAAGGACAAGTCCACTGGAACCTGCGGGGCAGGACCTAAATCTGGCACTGTTGGGGCCAAAGGCTGATTGGGAACAAGCTGGTCATGCCCGAGCACAACCACCCTGTTCCTGGACCAGCCGCACCCTGTAGATGACATCAGATGTTTTTTCTAGCACAGTACATGGTCCCACCCAATGGGACATTAACTTTGGGGAAAGACCCCTCTTCCGCTCAGGACAATAGACCCAAACCTGCCGATACCACTTGATGAGGTATCTTGAAGTGCCGCCATCATCAGTGTTGCAGCATCCTGATCCGCCTCATCCAAGTAGTAACGGCATTCGTCTTCCTCACAGGCACGGGGGGACAGGGAATCAGTGTTGGCGTGGAAATGCCAACGCGTTTGCGAATCTCAAAGTCATATTCCTACAATGTCTCTAGCCAACGTGCAAGCTCTCCCTCTGGTCTTTGAAGTTGAGGAGCCAGGTCAGGGAAGCATGGTCAGTATGCAGCAGGAACCACTGACCATAGAGGTATGGACGGAAATGGCGAAGACTGGAGGCGACTGATAGCAGCTCCCGTCCGGTGACGCAGTATTTCCTCTCTGGTCGAGTGAAGGAGCGGCTGAAGGAGGCTACGCCCTTCTCCCCGACCCCCCTCTTGGGACAAAACTGCCCCAACACTATCACCGCTGGCATCAGTGTCAACGATGAAAGACGCTGGGGTCAGGATACACCAGCACAGGAGGCTTGACAAGGGCTGACTGGAGCTGACAAATGCCTGCAGTCTTCACTCCAATGGAATACGTGCCCCTTCTGGGTCAGCTGATGCAAGGGACTGGCAATGGTGGCGAAGTCTCTGATGTATCGCCGATAGTAGGAAGCCAGACCCAGAAAACTCTGCAGCTCCCTGATGTTCTTTGGTATCAGACAGTCTCTCACTATTGCAAACTTGGCTGGATCAGTAGATACCCCTACAGCACTAACCACGTGACCCAGGAATGCAGTCTCTCGGCAGAAGAGATGGCACTTCTTTGGGTGGAGTGGAATGCGTGCCCGGCAGTTGGCTTGGAAGACGTCCCGCAGGTCGGCCAGAGCACCCTTGAAACTGGCAGCGTGAACCAGGAAGTCTTCCAAATACACAACGCAGCAAGAGGAACAGGAACATAAGCAAAGACCCTCCCCATCAGGCGCTTGAAGGTGGATGGGGCGTTGCAGAGGCTGAACAGCATTACCCTAAACTGCCATAATGCCTGGCCGATGGTGAAGGTGCCATGCCTCTGGAGTCAATTCTATCTGCCAGTAACCACTGCGGAGGTTGAGGGAGCTGAACCAGCTGGAACCAGCAATGACGTCGAGGGCGTCATCAATCCTGGGCAAGGGGTAGGAGTCCTTGCAGGTGACAACACTTAGGCGGCGGAAATCAACACAGGGCCACCATGAGATGTCTTTCTTCCTCAAAATGACTATAGGGGACGCCCAGGGGCTGGAGGATGGCTCTATGACACCTGCTGCTGCCATCTCCTGCATCTTCTCCTCAGCTGCAGCCCACTTGACGCATGGCATGCGTCTGGGTGGAGTGGGATCGGCAGGGCATCCCCAGTGTTGATGTGATACTGCCCTAGATTGGTACCGATGCAGTCCTTGTCGCTGGCAGCAATGATGTCAGCAAACCTGTCTAGGAGCTCTCGTAGCTGATGCTGCTGATCCGGCTGATACAAATCGTCAATAGCTTGTTGCATCTCCATGGATGGAGCTGGTATAACGGAGGAACCATTCCTGGCTGCTGGTGGCTCCACTGCAGTACGGTCAACCTCTCAAGCTGTCAGCGGAGCTCCCCACTGGTCACTACTGGGATGGAGGGAACCTAGGCAGCTGAGGACTTTTGCATCCGTTATCACTTAACGTATGGAGGGCTACGACTACCGAACCCAGGTATAGTATCACTCTGGAAACATCTACCACAGCCTCCCACTCAGACAGCAGGTCCAGACCGATAATGCAGGAGTCCTGGACTCCAGGAAGCCAGAACTAATGGTTGGTGGTCGTGGCTGGCGACAGTCACCTAGAGGACCTTCACTCCCCGCATTCTTGTGCGCTGACCCGTCACCGAGGTGATGAACTTCTTTGTCGCTGCCCATCCTCGAGGTCTTATCAGATCCATCCCAGGTGGCGTCCCAGGCCGTACTAGGGAGATAGTGGATCCTGTATCCACCAGGGCTCTGCAACTAACACCATTGATTTCACAGTACAGTCCAGTAGAGTGTGGCCCAGGCGACCCACACACGGTGGTGTGGAGGGGTATAAAGTCACTGGGGATGGCAGTTGAGCCATCCTGCCCCGGAGGTGAGTTTTTCGGGGTGGGGGCTGGGCAGTAAGGTGCGATGTGTACCCTCTGGTGGGGGAGGGGGGCAGTCAGGAATGGAGGAGGGCCGAGGTCACACCCTGTAGCTCCGCTATCCGCTTGCTCCTCCACTGGCGAGCACTCTCCACTGATTGGATGCTGCTCAATCCGTTGGTTAGCTTGCTTTGTGCATCTGACCAGTGTTGCGTGGCATGTTTCTGCAGTTTCCAGATGTGCAATGAACAATGGCAGCCGTTTCAGATCCCACTTCTGACACCAATGTAATACTCTTGACTGTGCCAACTAGAGAGTGATAGTCACCAACCCTTTCGTGCAGGACAGGATTTAATTTTGGCCATGACCACAGCCATTGTCCTACTCATTACAGTCCCGGTGACATTGCTAACATGCACAACTTGCACCTGCAGTGTAATGCCCCATGTCCGCCATGCATATTCACTCACACAAAGCATGCAAACAGCATAAACTCCACACCCCTGCACTGAACACCGAACATGGGACACTGAACACAGACCACCCACAATGCATTGCACAAACATACACCCACAGCATGGTTCAATAACAATGGAAAATCTACCTTGCAAAAGAAAGAAGAACTTGCTGATGATAAAATGGCTGATTGATATGGCAAAGAAGTGACTGAAATCAAGGTACAATAAAAGCAAACAAACAGATATTTAGAGAATAGAAAAGCCTGTCTAGTCCTCATAAAGCCATTGTTTACTCTCCCTTTATAATACCACTGAGACCATAGTCTCTAGGTTCAAGTGGAATTCTTATGGTGATGCTGGTAATGCTGGTTTTTGGACCTGATAAAACTTAAATTTATTGATAAGAATGATAAAACATATGTAGTGTATACATAGATACATTTCAAAACAACTTACTTTGACTGAAGCACTGTACTTCATGGATTATATGGTATTTGCAATGAGCTTTGGATAGGAAGGGGGAGAATTTTTTTGAATTTTGCCTCATTTACATGTATGCAAATGGGACAAACACAACCTGGATGCTATCTGTGTGATAGTGCAGTTTGTGTCCATTTCAGGTGCAATTTAACCATAGCACATGCTTTGTGGATTGATTCCTCTAAGTCACACAGTTTTATGGTACAAAACAGTACAGTCCTTCTGTGGATGCAGCCCTTAGTGTGTTTCTTTCCATTAAGGGATTCAGAGTACACTGCACAGGCAGGTATGTATACAGAAGTCAGTAACTGAAGCCAGACCTGTGACCTGGACAGCAAGAGAACTTCATAAAACACCTTATAACATATACATGAGAAATTTTGCTAGCCTTTCACCAGGGCCACATGTATTTTATGTACATCAAACTGTGGTTCAAACACAGCACTGCAAACACCATCTTTTAAATTGGTGCTGCATCACAAATGCCTCCCTGGCATATTCATTAATGTTCTCAGCAATTTAGAGGGAACATTGTTTTTGTTCAGTGTACTTTATGTATGCTACACAAGACTACACGGTTAGCATTTATTGGCTCATTTGCAGGTGAAAATATGTCAAGTTGTTGGTCAAAACCAGACTTGATCAGGCAAAAATGTAAGTTTACTTATCACCATTTCAATGACTGTATTTCAGTTTTCTTTGGGATTGCTTTACACTGAGAGACAGACAAAAAAAAAGAGGAAAAAAAGAGAAAAAAAAAACCCATAAAATTTTCAGGAGTGTTGCACCAGATCACCAAGGACTGAAAAAGAAGCAGATTCTCTTGATTTCATCCATTTGATTCATTCCAAAAGTACAGTGTGTGGAGGTAAAAGTCTTTACTACCATGACCTGGATGACTGAGAATCTTCACAGATGCAGTACATCAGATTACAAAAATTTACCAAACTAAAAACTAACCAAGTAACACTGGTTAGTCTGTGGGGAAACTTAAACACTACAATATCATGTTAAAGTTAAAATGATACTTTCCCACATCATAGCCAACTAAGGTCTATGCGGCAATACAGTACGTTTCCTCAGTGCAGGTTCTGAATGGTCTGTGTTGAATTTTTGTATCCAATTGGACACCAAAAGCAACTGAATTGTTCTATAGATCTGTTTCTAATCTAATTTCTGTCCCTCTGTCTCATAGAATACCCAGGGAAAATATACATAATTTTGAAACATTCCCCGCTATTCAACTCTATTGTCATACTATGTATTATGCCAGGAAAAAAATAAATAAATAAAATTGTATGCAGCAAAACAAAGTAGGTTAAATAAAAAATGCCAAAAGTACAAGGATACACTACTACATCAGGTCTTATTTTACAGTGAGCAAACAACCCTGTTGTTCTGACTGACAGTCCTCACTGCAGATAACAGAAGCTCTAACGACAGAAAAACAGCACATTTTGAACTATCTATGTGTATAAATACTATATTAAAATAAGCATTATCTACAGACTGTGCTAGATGTATGAGCAACATTCAAGGCACAGTGTTATGATGAAGTAGTGTGTCCCATTATCTAGGGACATTTCTTGGGACATCCAGTAGAAGCTGAAGAGTGTAGCAAAGGAAATTAACAACTTTGTATAGCCTCCTGCCAATATACTGTAGAAGAGATCCATGCTTGGCATTGTTTCACCTTTAGTGACTTGCTAGTCTATGTTTCTCAATTCTTTTGGTGGACTGAGTTAACTGAGGCAGAAAAATGCTTATTCTCAATGGACTTTCATGTTGCTAACTATGCGGTACATGAGAGCATGAAAAGGCCCCAGCACAGAGAGCCAGGGCATAAGTGATAATTAATGCATTGGGTATCTCAGACAAGGAGGCTAATGAGTTTTAATATACATGCAGGTGAAGGAGAGCTGAGTTGCTGAAGCCCTTAATGAAGCCATGACAGCCTAATTAGCCACAATTTACAATTCTAGGACTCTAATCAGAGGCCCTGAAATGCTGCCACACATATTCATATGAATGAGTCTTTTAAAATGCTCCAATCTGCTGCCTTGATTGATAATTACATTTTTATTTTTATTTATTTCATTTTTTTTTCTTTCTGTCTCTTCTGGTCGTCCTCTGTCTATATCTACCATATAGCTCAGGCATCTTAGACTGTCATAATATGAAAGATATTTTGATGGTCATAAATCCAATCTTAACACATTTACAACAATACTACAGAATAAATTCAAAAGTCAAAAGCTAAAAAGCTTTTCAACACATCTTATATAGGTACATACAGGTAAAAGTGAATAAAACAAAATCTCCATTGATAATATGTTCTTGTCAATCTGGTTAACTTCTAAATCTGACTTTTTGACAAGAAGTGATTATTTCGGAGACTTTATAAATAGAACATAGAAAAATCCATCCCATCCTCATACCCAGCTTATCAGATAAGCTGATGATCATGATAATGATAAATTTAAATGGCACAGGATTTGAGGACATAGAGTAACTATGTGTACATCAATGTCCAAAAGTGGTCAAAATGGACGTCAATCAAAAACAGGTGTGTGAATCTTTTCAGCGTTGCAATGGAATGTAATCATATTTTTAATCACCACAAACTGGAGAATATTTTTTCTGATGAGTTTACTGATACACTGTAAGCACAGGCCCAACTGTATGTGTTAATCTGCTTCTATAAAAAAAGCTCTTTTGAGGATGGAGCTTCAAAAGACATAAAAGTGTGTGTCTTTGAGTTAAATTGATGTGCAGGTTTTATCTTTCATGTTCTTTGAATTTTATAGTGGCTTTACCCCAGTTTCCAAAGTCATTTGTATTGAATAGGTTGCCCTGTAGTCACCTGCCATACTAATAATTTTTTTTTGCCAGGGTTTTCAGGCAAATCTCAATACTCACTTTTAGCAATGTTATGCATCCACACTTCCACTTATTAAACCAAACTGGTTTGAATGCATTATTGAAAGTTTCTGTTCTGAATGGTTTACTAGGAAAAATGGCAGATGCCTGCAAAGGTTCTTCTAAGGCAGCCAGTGTGCTATAAATCCTTTACCTTTAACAGCAGAATTGCATGTCAGTGGACAGGCCCCCGCCTCTTGGAAGTTGTTACCTCGGGTGATGTCAGTGGAACAAGTAGTTGGTGAAGCCAGTGAAGAAATCCACAGCCACCTCTACTTCATAAGGCCTTGAGCAACTGTTGTGATTTAAATGAACAAAAAGTTGCCTTTTGGTCTATTCTAAGTGCCAACAACAGGCATGACATTACTGCTGATCTCTTCTATGCCTTCTACACCATGTTTACTGTCTAACAAAACAGATTCTCAACTTGTCTTTGTTGATGCACACACTGAGATGTGTGTGTGTGTGCTCTATCATAGCTGAATGATTTTACTGTCAAGAAAGTCCCAAAAGAAGTGATGGGTGTACAAATTATCCATAGTGTTCACATGAAGGGGTTTAATACTCATTTATGTGTAGGTGTATAGGTCTGAAAAGCAGATGACCCATAACCATAAAGTAGTCTATTAGACAGACAGTGGTTATGTTCCAAATCTCGCAGTGACAATAGACTACTGCAGAAGAGAGGTAAGACTTTGTAAATGGAGGTTAATTCTGCCCAGCTGGGCTCACACAATCACTGATCTGTGGCTTTACTGCCACAGTATTTACATAGATCGTATGACACTTAGGTACACCGCACAAACATCTCCTCACAACCACGCACACACATATATACAGTTTTCATTATTCTCTTAATGAATAATGTTGTGATAGCACAACAGGTATAGGTACCATGGTATTAATAATAAGCAGGTAGGAGAAACTACGTAGGTTCTAGCTCGTACCTCACTCTGTTCATTGGCTGGGTTAATGGAGGCATCGACATGTATTTTACTTTTATTAACATGGTTACCATTGTCATCTGTCTACTCTTGTGTCATGTTGGGGCTGCTTATTTTTATTAGGGTTGTCAATAGTAATGTGTTAATTTGGTTGAATTAATTTTAGAAATGAATCACTCTCTGTTAAGCTATTTGAACCTGTACATGAACTGACTATGTCCCCTTACTGTTGGATCACAATCCTTTCACATTTCACAGCTTAGCTTTGTAAACATGATGAGGGCAAATAAGAAAACACTGAGTAGCATATTGAGCAAGATTCATATTCAAAAAACATCCAAATGGAACTGTTGACAAGAACACTGTCCTTTGCGATTTATGAAGTAAGGAATATGCGTACCATCTGAATCATTCAAGATTGAATTATTAAGCATAATTATAATTTGTTTTAGTAATCTTTGTTATTTTATTTCAGGCATTTGAAATATGATATTGAAAATTACTACAACATCAAGGACAACACCAGAAGTTATGGATCTACCTCATTGCTCCTTCTGACTCGTCAAATTTCTTTGTTTGTATCTTCTTCAATGTATCTCCATTTACCACTATACTAAAAGAACATTACTGGAAACATGTTATGGATTTTTTGAATGTTGACCTTTTGAAGTTGATAATACTATATTTTCATTGATTCACTCATCTGCTAAAATCTTTGCATTTAAATCAAAATTCTCATGGCAAATATTGATATTTGTAATTAAATTAATTCAGTTAATTAATTAAAAAGTCTTTAATTAATTAGATCACTTGACAGCACTAATTTATATATTACAAATAAAAAACTAGTGAATGTTAGTGGAAGTCTGAGTTCTGAAAATTGTATTGCTAATGCTACAGTACATCACTGTAATTGTTGTGCATATGGTCATAAATTACCTCAACTGAACTTGAGGCTGTGTAATATTTTTATTTTATTATTTGGTGTATATTCAAACCAATGACTACATAATGTAAGCAAGGATCTGAACTCACTATTGTGTTGCATTATTTTAATACTATAACATTTTGTGCACTGACATTTTTGATTTTCTTACTGTTTGTCCAAAATATGAATGTTCAAAGTATCCTTTCAAAGTCTTTTGAGAGTTACAGCTAAGAAACAAATTATCATTAGCTTTTAAAAACTCCAAAAGCTGAGGACCTCCAAGTTAACCTTCAAAGGCTGTATGGAAGCCTGTGAGAGAATTTCTTGTCAAATAGTCTAATAGAGTTTTAACTAACATGATATATGGATGGCTTTTTAATTTTCCTACAAAAACGTGTAAGACTCAGTGTTGGGCCAATGCATGCAATGCATGTATTTTTTCACATAAATGAATTCCTGTTTTCATGTGGTCCTTCAATGTCCTTACATTTAGGATTGAAAAAGGGTTTAAGATGCTAGGTTGGAAAGTGTTACACCAGTAGAGAGCAGTTACCACTAATTAATCACACAATTTTTATCAAGCAGTCATTAGTAATGTTCTCTCTGTGACTGTTCCAGTTTTTTGTAATGACTGGGAGCACTAGGGTAAAATTCTCCCAGTCAGTTAAATTAGATAAAATAAGAAAATGCTTAATGGCAGACCAATCAAATTGACTTTATGTGACTAATGTTGGCAGTTATCAGCCATTACATTATTAAGATGGAGATGGAGATGCTATGAACAAGTCCAGCTGAACTCAGGTGGGAAAAGGTGGTGTCACTGGAAGGCCGTGGAACTCTCTGCCCCTCATGTAGTCACTCAGGCTTTGATCCCAGCCCTACAGTTTAGGCAGATGTTATCTTTAAAAAAGAAAAGGCCATTCTACTTGACAATATTGCAAATGACTAAATTCAAACACTGCTGTTATTTCAGGATATCTGCTTCCATTTTTCCCGGATAATAATTGTAATACTGACAGGGTTTCATTTTTATGGCCTCCATCTTGCCTGTTTCAGTGTTTTCATATTTGGCAACAATTCCAAAGTTACCCTCCCTGAGCAAGTCCCAAACCTTGGGGTCATTTTTAGGGTAAACTCCCATGTGTATGTGTGAGAAGGAGGAAGTGTGTGCATGTGTGTTTCAGTGTGTGTAGGGGGACTTGCATTCTCAAACTTCTGCTCTACTTCCAACAGACTCTTCAGTGCTGACTGCAGCCTGAAATGAATTTAAACAGCATTGTTGTACAACCTGTCAAAACAATGAGTAAGAAGATGTGTTTACAGAAGAAGAGAATGTAATACCGATTGAAAATTTTGGTTATTCATCACTTACCACTGTCTGTGACGTAATTCTCCAGGGTTAAAATATTTCTGGATAACATAATCATATTTTCCAAGTTTTTCTCATGATTGACCTGCGCTTCTTCCTGCTAAATCACATCCCAGGGATTAAAAGCAGCTACTTAAACCAAATCCACTCATGTTTACCAGAGGATATCAAACTTCAATTGGAGTTTGGGCTTTAGCGTTTTCATTTTGAACTCAGTGGGATTTTCTGATCCTTCAAATAAAGCCACAAAAAAGTCCTACACCTGCTATGAGCTAAATTAATATGAATGTTTTCTATCATAGGGATTGAAGAACTCAAACATTTCCTAACAAATTATGGTATGGTATATCTATAATCTAAAGTGCACACACAGAAAAGACATTTTAGCCATGACAACCAAAAACTATATCATAAACGTAAGTGGCAGACCAATCTGTTTTGCTGCTGCCTAACTGTTGCAAGTTTTGATGTTGATGTTGATGTGTGTATGATCAAATCCTAATTGTGTATTCAAATCTATATTTTGGATGAGTGGGACAAAAAAAAAATAGAATTCTTTGTAGTTGGGATCTAGCTCCTGTTCAGATTGATTTATGTAAACAAACCGAAGTGCCAATTCCATCATTTGTTGCACTAGCAATTAAAAAGCCAACACTTGATCTTGAGGTTCTGGCAAACTACAGACCAATATTTTAACCTTCCCTTTATGTCTAAAATCCTAGAAAAAAATGGTAGCAAATCAGTTATGTGATTTTCTACAGACTAATAACTTATTTGAAGTTTTCCAGTCAGGTTTTCGAAGGCGTCATAGCACACGGTCTGCGCTAATCAAAGTTAAAAATGACCTTTTAATTGCTTCAGATGAGGGACTTATCTGTACTTGCTCTGTTGGATCTTAGTGCGGCATTTGACACCATCAACCATCAGATCCTAATAGAGAGATTAGATAACTTAATTGGCATTAAGGGAGCGGCAATAAATTGGTTTGTCTTATTTATCTGACAAAACTCAATTTATACATGTTAACAATGAGTCTTCTATGTACACCAAAGTTAGCTATGGAGTTCCACCAGGATCAATTTAAGGGCCATTTTTTTCAGTTTGTATATATGCTTCCTCTAGGTAACATTATCAAAAAAAAATGATACTAATTTTCACTGCTATGCAGATGACACCCAGCTATATTTATCCTTTAAACCGAACGAAACCAACAGACTAGAGATTTCAAGCCTGTCTTAAAGATATTAAAATGTGGATGATCTACAATTTTTTGCTTCTCAATTCAGATAAAACTGAAATTATTTTACTTGGTCCTTCACACATCAGAAATAAATTATTGAATGACATAGAGACCCTTAAGGAGAGGCTAAGGAGACAACATCTCCTTAACCTCTAATAGCACTGTAAGAAATCTGGGAGTTGTCTTTGATTATAATCTGTCCTTTGAATCCCACATAAAACAAATCTCTAGATCTTTCTGTCTCAAAATGATGCAGAAAAATTGTTCCATGCCATTGTCACTTCCAGGCTTGACTACTGTAACTCCTTATTATTAGGTTGTACTACCAAGTCACTAAAGACCCTCCAACTGATTCAAAACGCTGCTGCTCGTTTACTCACTGGAACACGAAAAAGAGATCATATTTCTCCTGTTCTAGCTTCTCTGCATTGGCTTCCAGTGAAATCCAGGAGAGAGTTTAAAGTTCTCCTCCTCACCTAAATTCTAAATGGTCAGGCACCTTTGTATCTTAAAGAACTTGTTGTGCCTTATCACCAAATTAGAATGCTGCACTAGGTAGATCTCTAAAATTAATGTGGGAGGCAGAGCCTTCAGCTATCAGGCCCCTATTCTCTGGAACCAGCTCCCAATTCAAGTCTGTGTGGCAGATGCGATAAGAGGTGGCTTAAAACCTTCCTTTTTGATAAAGCTTCGAATTAGGGGTGGCACAGGCCGGCCCATAGTTATGCTTTTAAAGGTCTAGACTGCTGGGGGATTTCCCATGATACACCGAGCCCCTCTATTTCTCTGCCTC
>KV751397.1:643368-708797 GCA_001698575.1 Mola mola
TAACGTGAACAAAATTCTATCTATCAGATAGGTAGGATTTAAACCATCTTAAAGCAGATCCTTTAATGCCAATTTGGTGTTCCATCCTCTGTTGTAAGATGTGATGATCGATAGTGTCAAAAGTTGTGCTAAGATCTAATAAGACTAGTATAGATGCAGTGAACAGGTCATTTGTAACTTTTACCAATGTAAACGTTTCGGTGATGTGATGCTTTCTAAAACCTGACTGAAACTCTTCAAATAGACTATTATACTGAAGAAAGCCAAAAAGTTGTTTCGCTACTGCTTTCTCTAGAATCTTTGAAAGAAAGGGGAGGTTGGATATTGGTCTATAGTTGGCTAGAACTTCTGGGTCTAGGGTAGGTTTTTTTAGGAGCGGTTTAATTACAGCTACTTTAAATGACTGGGGCACATAACCTGTTACAAGGGATAGATTGATAATGTTTAGTAGTGGATTTCTAATTAGGGGTAAAACCTCTTTGAGCAACCTAGTAGGTATGGGGTCTAGTATACAGTTTGATGATTTAGATGAAGATAATGTTGTTGTTAGTTCATGAAGGTCAATTGGATGGAAGATTTCCAAACACACATCAGGACTAATAACGGCCTCTATAATTCCTGTTGCTGAACTGGAATCTGTGGAGTGTAGGATATTTTCTCCGATAAGTATAATTTTAGTATTGAAGAAGTTCATAAGATCATTACAGGTGAGGGCTGTAGGAATGCATGGTTCAATAGAATGATGGCTCTCAGTCAGCCTGGCTACAGTGCTGAAAAGGATCCTGGGCTTATTCTTGTTTTCTTCTATCAACGCTGAATAGTAGTCTTTTCTTGCTCGGCGAAGGGCCTTCCTGTATACTTTAAGGCTATTCTGCCAGGCCCTGCGTGACTCTTCCAGTATAGTGGAACGCCATTTCTTTTCAAGTTTATGAGTTTTCTGTTTTAACTTGCGAGTGTTAAGATTGTACCACAGAGCTGGTCTCTTGACGGGTTTTGTTTTCTTTTTAACTGGGGCAATAGAATCGAGTGAAGCACGTAGAGAGCCGGCAGTGGACTCAGCAAGGTCATCAAGCTGGGAGGGGCTGAAATTAAGATATGACTCTTCTGTTATATTGGGATATGACACTGAAATTATTGCAGAGGGAATAATTTCTTTAAAATTTTCAGCAGGGGCCTCAGATATGCATCTGCTATAATAACAAGTGACTCTTGGTTATAGTTGATGAGCAGAAATTCAAATGTTAGAAGACAATGATCTGATAAAAGTAGATTTTGCGCAGAGACTTTTCAATTTGCTCAATTTCAATGCCATATGTCAGAACAAGATCAAGGGTGTGATTAAAGGTGTGAGTTGATTCTTGTACACACTGACAGAAGCCAAATGAATCTAATAGTGAGAGAAATGCTGTACCAAGGCTGTCATTGTCAACGTCTCCATGGATATTAAAGTCACCTACAATAATCTGTTTTGAGGACCAAAGCTGAGAGAAACTCTGAAAATTCAGATAAAAATTCAGTGAAGGGTCCAGGTGCTCGATATACTATAACAAACATAATTGGAGTTTTCATGGTTGGATCGGAAATGCTAAGAATGAGATTTTCAAATGAACTAAATTTTTGTTTGGGCTTAGGGTTTATTAATAGGGCAGAATTAAAAATGGCTGCAACTCCACCACCTCTGCCAGTGTCTCTGGGAATGTGTGTGTTAATGTGACTGGGAAGAGTGGATTCATTAAGACTTACATATTCATCTTGGCACAGCCAAGTTTCAGTAAGGCAAAATAAATCAATATTGTTATCTGATATAAACTCATTTATTAATACACCTTTAGATGATAGGGATCTGATATTCAAGAGTCCACATTTAAGTCTCTTTACTTTGCAAACTGCCTCATTAGTGGTGTTGATTTTTATTAAGTTCCTATGTGAACTCTTATTTGATTTAGTGAATTTAGTGAATTTATGTGGACGGGGGACAGACACAGTCTCTATGGGGTTGTAGGTGGATGACTCTAAAGAAAGCGCAGAGAAGCGTGTAAGACTGCAACTCTGCTTCCTGGCCTCAACTCTGAATTGTCAATTTGGCTGACTAATAAATCTGGCCATATTTCTAGAAATGAGAGCAGCTCCATCCCAAGTAGGATGGATGCCGTCTCTCCTCATTAGACCAGGTCTTCCCCAGAAAGTTTGCCAATTATCAATGAAACCCACGTCGTTTGCTGGACACCACCTCGACAGCCAGCGGTTGAACGACGACATGCGGCTAAACATATCGTCACTGGTCAGGTTAGGCAGGGGACCAGAGAAAACTACGGAGTCCGACAGTGTTTTGGCAAAAGCACACACCGACTCAACATTAACTTTAGTGACTTCCGACCGGCGTAGCCGAACGTCATTACCGCCGACATGAATTACAATCTATACATTTGTCCATGGCTGCTGGTGTGGAAAATTTCAAGTTTCGCAAAATAGAGCTGCCAATTACTAGAGCTGGTTTCTCAGTGGGTGTGTCACTGAGTGGGGAGAATCTGTTGGAAACATGAACGGGTGGGTGGTGAACCGTGGGCTTCTGCTTAAGACTATGCTTCCTTTGAATAGTCACCCACCTTCCCTGGTTTCCCGGCTGCTCGGGAGCTGCTGGGGGGGCTGCTCACAGTCGGCGAAGCTACTGGTTTGGTTTGCAAGGTGCGGATCGTAGCCTCCAAATCACTAAACCTCGCCTCCGAAGCAGCAAATAAACTACACTTAATACATGTACCATTATCACTAAAAGAGGCAGAGGAATAACTAAACATGTGACACACTGAGCAAGAGAGAGGAGAGCGAGAGGGAGAAGCCATCGTTGTGCGCCAGGTACTCTACCTGAGTTGGTTATCACGACACAGAACTGTTGTAAGACTAGCGATAAATTCACTAAAATGTGAGAGGGCTGAAGGGTGCTTAAGTACAAGGGTTTACACTTTTATTACACAGCAGTTAAACAATGTCGTTAAAAACCCTCCCAGATAGTTAGCAAGGTACAGCAAGACGACCAGACACAAACAACAGGAAGTGACGCAATACGCTTACCGCAGTGGCGGTACCTTAAGCAGCGTGGGGCGGTGGTGCCCCTCCGGGTACCCAACTCTCCTCTCCGGGGTTAGGAGGAGGGTTCAAGGCATATCGGGATAGAACGTATAAAAAAAAATTTTAAAAAAATCAGAAATAATGCTGTGGTCTAAAAATAATGCTGGATGTGTGCTGTCCCCAACAGTAGACATTCAAAAGGCGCCGTAACCAATACAGTGGATGGTTAGCCAGAGGTCACAGCAGGCTCGTCCGGATGGGCTTCAGCTGGGAAACATGAAACACCAGGTGAAACTTCATACTCTTGGGAATTTTGAGTTGAACAGCAACTGGATTGATTAAAGAGTCTACTTCAAATGGACCAAAGAAGCAGCTTTCTAGATTCAGTTTTTAAAAAGGCATATTTTTGCTTGCCAGGTTTGGCACCTGTTGTCCTGGACTGTAGGCAAGTGCTTGGGTAGGATGTGGCGATTAGTCTCGGTCAAATGGAGCAGCGCAGAGTGGGCTTTTATCCAGATGCGCCTGCAGCTGGGGATGTGGGCTTGGGCAGAAGGTACCAGAATGTCACCATCCTGGTCCAGGAACAGGAGGCAAATATCCCAGCGCACATTCAAAAGGAGGCATACCTGTGGCACTCCACATCGAAGGATTCTTAGCAACCACACACCTCAGAGCCACCTCGAGGTCCGGATTGGCCCCCTCTGCCTGCCCGTTCGTCTGTGGATGAAAACCTGAGGAAAGGCTTACTGTGGCACCTGAAGCATTACATAAAGCTTTCCAAACCTACAAGATGAATTGAGGTCGCCAATTTGAAACAATGTTCTGAGGGATTCCATGGAGGCGGAAAACATGCGTGACCACGAGATCCACTGTTTCCTTGGTGGTGGGGAGCGTTGAGAGAGGAATGAAGTTCACAGATTTAGAAGAACGATCTAGAATGGTGAGTATGACTGATTTTCCTCGATGAGGGGGGAGTCTAGTAAAAAAAAAAAAAAAAATCAAGTGCAATGTGGGACGAGACGAGTAGGAACTGGAAGCCGGTGGAGACCGGCTGGCTGTTGATGGGTAGTTTTGCCCAGTGCACACACTTGACAGGCCGCCACGAGCTCCCAGGTGTCCACCTCCATATTGGGTCACACGATAATATTGCTGTAGAAGTCTGAGGGCCTGAGAATGACCTGGAAGCTCTTTGGCAAGCTATTTGGGACGTATGCTTCCACTGAAGCACCAGGGATTTTACAGTCTGGGACAAGTAATGTGTCAGGTGCAACCCAACCCAAGTGCAACCCAGGTGCAACCCAACCCAGTACCTGGGTTGGGTTGCGAGCACTGGGTTACCTGGATGCAAATACTCTGTCCCAGCTGACCTGGCCCACCACCCAGGAGGAAGGCACGATGATGGAAGGGCTCAGGGGAGTTTCTTCCATGACAAACTGGTGAGACAGAGCATCCGGCTTGGTATTCTTGAAGCTGGGCCTGTAGGTGATAATAAAATTAAACAGGTCAAAGAATGCCAACCGGGAATGACTGGTGTTAGTTGCTTACCCGACTGAATGTAGGCGAGATTTTTATGTTCAGTCAAAACTAAAAAAGGTTGTTCCGCCCCCTTGAGCAGGTGCCTCCATGGCAAGCTTTCTGGCCAAAAGCTCCCAGGTCCCAAGGTCGTAGTTCCTCTCAGCCGCAGAAGTCCTCCTCGACAAGTAGTCACAGCGGTGGAGTTTATGTGTCACTGGAAGAGCATTGAAACAGGACGGCTCGCAGTTCCACATCAGAAATATCCACTTCCAGGGTGAACTGCTGAGCTGCCAGGCTGCTGTAGTTCCTGATGAACCTCTGGGAAAAGTTAGCGAAACCAAGGAACCTCTGCAGCTGCTTTTGAGAGACTGGAACTGGCCGCTCTGCCACTGCTCCGATCTTAGGATCAAGCTTTATTTTCCCACAATCAATGAAGTAACCCAGGAACTTAACAGAGGAAACATGGAACTTTACATAAAGGCAGTTTTCCTGGAGCTGTTGTAGCACGTGACACACTTGGGAGATGTTTTCATCCTTGGATCTGGAAAAGATGAGAATGTCATCAAGGTAAACACACAAAACGGTGGAGGAAGTCCAGGAGCATGTTGCTCACTAGAGCCTGGAAGACAGCAGGGGTGTTAATAAGTCCAAATGGTACGACCAGATATTCAAAGTGCCCCAGAGGAGTGTTGAAAGTTGTCTTCCACTTGTCTCCCTACCTAATTCTCAGAAGTGGCAGGCATTTCGGAGGTCTAGTTTTGAAAATATTGTGGCTCCATGCAGGGGCTCAAAAGTTGAACTGAAATGCTATTGAACTATATGCTAATTCCCACACAAACCTGGTACCTGAGATGAGAGGGTGCCGCTGTTCTCAGATAACGGGTTGAGCTGTTGGTCATGCCGTCCAAGGGGAGCTCCTTGGCTGGTTAGGGCTTGATGAATGGAATCTGTGCTTGCTGGGTCCATGGCTGGTCGTTCTGTCTTAATGTTAGTGAGCAGAAAGACCCAAACGCAAGTCCCAGGCTTTGGTGCAGAAAAAGAGCAACTGGTACCAACACACTGATTTGCAAAAGTGACACGGAGCCTAATTCTTTGAAAGTGGGCCAAAGCAAGGAGTACTACGTGGATGACTGACGATCCACAGGTGTGTGTCCCCTGCTGCAGCTGCCACTCAATGAACCTGCTCCTAACCAAGAGTTTTTCTCTCTCTGGGTTAGGAGCAGGCCCAGGATAGGGCACTAGGAGCTCCCAGACTCATGACACACTAAGCAGTTGATAAACCAGAGGCACGTCAAGAGTGGGGATCTTAAAGAGAACCGAGCTAAAAGAGTGTTTTACAGGGTGACTAGGGTGCTTCTGCAATAGACAATATTGGAATTACTATGGGTTTTGAACATTAAGTTCCTTCTTTAAGATTATGAAATTCATTTGAACAGATTTCACCCTAATTTTGCAGCATCAGTCTGAAATCAGAGGAACATGATTTTTATAAGTGTGGTGATTTATCCTGATTTGGCTGATTAAGTATCCTGGTCCTGACGTTGACTGATTATGGAAATCAACAGTAAATTGTTTTTTAACATGGGCCACTTCTCCTCAGCACTCCATGAAGGGCACGCAGAGGTTTGTGCCGTTATTCACGTCATGATGTCATACTTGTAATGCAATTACAAACCCATCTGTCTCTCATTGTGTGACAAGCTCAAAATGTCCAATTATGGTGTTCATTTAAATTGTAATTAGTTCCGGCCAATTTGCCATCCTCCAGCGTGCTGCATGCTCCTAATGAAAGGGAGATGTATGATTCTATGCTAAAGAATCTGAGAGATTTCCACTCACTGTGAATTACCCTAACTCTTTTAACCTGCCTAAACCTATAAGCTGAAATCAGATCTAACATCCAATAGTATCTACCTTAATTGTTTGCCATTTTCCCAAGGCCAATAGAACTTCTGTGTCTGCCTACTCAAACACAGCATTAAAGTCCTATTGTTGAGGCGTGCCTCAATAAGCACAGACAAGATGGTTATCCCATTGATTTTAAAGAAATTAACTTAGATAAATTTAATACAAAGACTAAACATAATTTTCAGTATTAATTAACTGCTATCAATTGAATAGTTAAATGTATAAGCAGAATTGTATATGAAACATATCTATCCAGAACAACAAAGCAGTGAAGGAGTTTATGTCTTCACACAGAATGGTAGGTTAATTTCAGACATGCGTTTCCACCCGCTGTCAGGTCTTGTCAATAGATAGTTTGTTTTTGCTTTCTGTTTCCTTTTTTTTCTTATTTTGATAACTTTGGTTGTATTCCCCTTTTCCTATCAAGTATCCCTTCTGTGATTTCTTAATTGTTTTCATCTATGTCTCATTGTGTCTCCTCCTGTGTATTTAAACCCCTCTCTCCCAGTGTGTCTTTGTCGGATCGTCTGCATCCCTGTGAGTAGTGTTTCCGGCAATCTACTTGTGTTTATGGCTTAGTGAATGACCCAGTTTGTTTCATCATGTTTTGCCTTTTGTCTAGTGTTGTTGTACCTTTCCCTGATTCCTCAAAATTGTGTTCTACCATCCCTCGTTTTTTCAACTAATCTCCAGCTCTGTGATTCCGTTGCCCTCTCGGACTGATATCCTGTGTACTGACCGGTTTTGTATTAAACTCTGGTTATTTATGAACTCGTCTGACTCTGGTCTGCTCTGTGGTTCCAAGTCTGTCTGTCTGACTCTGACACCCACAACTGTACCATTAAGTGGTGGGCGAGGTAGCTTGACCATGCCAGCTACGTAAATAATATGACATCATACAAACAAGACACAGTATATCCCTCTAATAAAGTCAACGAAAAACCAAAGGAAACAATGGAGGACTTACAGCATTTCAAGTTGATTCTTGTTGGCATAAGACTGTTTATCTGTTTATCACACAAAGTTGACAGGCTCTGTTTGAGAAAAGACTGCATGCCACAAGCAGGCCTAACCGTTGCAGGGAATTGACAATTCTTCTGACCAATGACCGGGTTGCAGTGTATCTAACCCCCCCTCCCTTTATTGTACAGTATAGCACTGGCACAGTATAGTTTGCCATTTAAGGGTACCACTCACAACTTTTGACAATGGAAAATCCAAAAAATGCTTACCATACCGAACCAGACTGAATTGCTTAACACTTCCTGCACTTCCTTAACACTGCAAAATGTAAGTACAGTTCGAAGTAAAAACATCTCTGAACTATTGGTCAATGTAGGTGCAAAAGGAAGCATTTAGTTGTTCCCTCAGGTCGCAACAGGAAGCTCTCACTTTTTTTGTATTAGTCAGTGATTCTGTAACAGTGAAAACAATTTCTCCAACAACAAGAAGTGAGCAGGCAGATAATCTAGTTGTATTCCCTCATCTTTCATTCTTATGAATAAAATGCAAGAATTGAGGGAGCACATTCTACCACACAAGGGTGTGCGTGAAAAGGCAAAACCACAATTTTGCCTCTTTTGTGTCTGCAGGAAAAACACATAATTTTAGTCTATTGTCCATTGCTTGAAAATTAGCGGCAGCTAATGGTGAAGTAGTAGAATGCAATCTACTCTGCTCGATGTGTTGGCTTACAGTGCCCTCTCTCCAAGTACTTAGGAGAATTATGGTGGTTGTCTGTGACTGCATCGTCTGTCCTGAGCATGTTTCGTACCATTGCATTCCTTTTTTAGCAACTGTAATATACACTTGTCTACTCTGTCTGGTGCTAATGGATAAGTATGATCCTCCGTTTAGTATAACATAGGTAAAGAAACTTACTGCAGACTGCTAATAAAACTCCTTCTACTCCTTGTCACCTATTAATGGGGTGAGTTATTAGTTGTATTCCAGCTGCCACTATGGTATACCAATGCAAATATATTTTCAAGCCTTTTTGTCTGTTCTTGTCTACCAATAGAAAGAAAGTGCACTCTGTGGAAGGGAGAACCCCAGCCATGTAAACATAAAATGATAATTCTAAAGGTACATACAGTATACACAGTTTTTTATTAATTTGATTACACACTGATTTTAACATCGTTTTTAAGAATATATTGATATTGCAAATAATCTTAAATTCTACACACTGGACCTTTGAGTGCAGAGTAAATACACTGTCAGTGGATTTTTCTCCCCAAGTGGCCACATTTTTCAAAAACTGAACCTGGAACTGCAAGAGAGTGGGTCATGAGCCCCATTGATCTCTGTCTCAGATGGCTGTGTTTTGTTCAAACCCCTTTGGTGAAGAATATACTTCGATCTGTGCATGATTTATGATGGGTGAAGGCTGCAGTACCTGCACCTTGCTACCACTCATAAGACATTGCCGTGGTGATTAATTATGTTATTTAACGGCAATACAGCGTGTGAGCTTGTACGTGATATGACAAAAAGGGTCATTAACACTAGTAGTCATAATGGGTCTACAGACAAGAAGGACCTCCTGGTGTGATTATATTTGCAGCGCTGGTGATGAGAGATGAATGCAGAAACATGACATAACCCAAATATAAACATGATTAAGCATGATTACAGATTGACTGTATACAAAATGTTAAAAGCTTAGAGTCAACAGTGAAAGAGGTCACTGCAAAAATTGACATGTTAACACACATATTTCATTAGAATTGTATTGTGATTAAATCATCATAGTATGTTTCTTTATTTAGTTTCAATTTTTTGTTAGGCCCTAATCAGAACAAGATTGATCTTTGCAGGTGCAGCCATAACTAAATAATTTTGGTAAAACACACAGGAATACATGTAAAACTTGTCAATACATATTTGTCAATTCAACCCAAACCTTACGTGTTTGACAAATATCCTGGCATTTAGAAATCTACAGCTAATGATCACAGTCATTGTGCCACCTTTTGGCAACAGAAAATGTGTTTGGTGCATTTTGCAAAAATTCAGAGGCTCATAAAAATTCACAAGAAAATCACTGGTAACTTCTAGAGGTGAAATCGTTTCTGCACCTACACTTAGTCATGGCAAAAATTTGAAAGTGGTAGAATTATTGCAGATTTTTTAAATATTGTCACGTCTCATTCTGTCCTTTCTTCTGTGTCCCTCTGTGAACCAAATAACTCAGTTCTCCCTAGCCCGTGCTGAAAGGGGAGGCAGGATATTAAGCTTCACCCACTGTGTTATGCTGTTACTGTCTCTTTCCTTATTAAGTGTGGCAGGAAACCTTTGGAGGAGTTAGAGAAAGTGGCCAGCAGCAGTAGAGTGTTTGGGTTTCCCCGCTCAGACTGTGGCCCCTGCGACCTCGATCCACATAAGTAGATGAAACACAGAGCTAAATGCCAGTGCCGCTCCATTTCTACTTTATGCGTAAAGAAGCAAATCTTTGTTAGCATGCTCAATTAACATATGTTTTTGTGACATTATGTTATGGGTAAATCTCGCTCTGCTGAAGTAACTGGCCAAAAATCCACTAATTATGCCTTAACTTGGATTTTTTATATTTTATGAAAAGGCGATGGTATTTTTCAAAATTAATTTTAAATTGTTTAGAAACTGGTTTTCATGATTACATTCAATAAGCTAAATTCAATAAGCTAAAGAAAGAAAATTTCACATTCCAATTAGAATTACTGGCACCAAACACTTACTGCCATACAACGTTTTCAAATACAAGGACACTTTTGTTGCTTTAACTTGTACTGCACTTTCAAGGTTTCTAATTTAGGGAATGTTGACATGAAGGGTTACTATGTACAGTATGTATGTAATTGGAAATACCTTGATAATAGCAGCTACATGCATTGAAAACCAACTGAAGCACCATTTAGACTGCCATGTTAGCCTCTGTATGAAACTCAAAAATGAAAATATTGTCCCCCTGAATGTACATATTGAAGCTACTCTCCTTCCCCTTTGTTAGGTTGTGTTTTATTTTAATGACCCTGGTTTCATGCCAATTGTGTTAATTTCCTCAATATGTAAATTTTGTTAAAATAACCCCCACCCACTTTCCCCCATCTGGTAAAACTATTATGAGTTAATGATACTCTTGTAATTATAGTTGCTATAGCAACAGCAGTACCTGGTATTGTGTGATATTACATGCAGTCTGCTTTGCTGTCTGCACACACACACACAACAAAAGCTGATAAAAATGTCTTAATGCAGGGACATTGCCTTAGAGTTCAAGTAGGTGGGAGCACAATGTAATGTTAGACTCTGTAAAACAAAACATTAATGCTATTAAGCCCTCAGAATGCAGCATTACCACCTGTATTTTTACTTGAGTGATTCATTAGATCTTGTTGTCTGAAGCTGCTTGGCCTACTGAAATGAACAATGAGCCAATCAGGACTTTTGACAATTTGGTTCTGAAAAATACAAGAATAGCCCAAGAGCTCGAAATTACTTAAGTGAATGTGAGAAATGAGAAATGAAGAAATTATGTCCAGTACTTAGAGAGGAAATTCAACAAGGACATCAGTGAAGTGCGTGAGTGGATAAGCTGTGCATACTGTAGTATATGTTCAGTGACATCAGAGTCTATACATTGTGCTGACTTGCTTGGTCACAATATAGAAAACCTCTAAACTAATATGTATCCAATGAATATGCACCTTCATTAAAACTCTAAAGCTCTCAATTGAATTTAAAAAAAAAGGAAAAGTAGATTAATACAAAATGAAATAATTTGCACACAAATGGTATTTACGAAAGCTTTGGTATGGGTTTCTGAGCCCAAGGACTAATATCCTTGGTTACGAATCTTTCAAGCTTGTCCCTTTCATAAACAATTATAATGTCATTTGTTAACCTGTGCACTGTTCCAAACAGATGTTTGTGAGCATTCCACAACCTTCCCAGTCTTTTGTTGCCCTTTCAAACATTTTGAAATTTTGAAACAGGTTGCTAGCATCAAATTATGTATAATCAAAAATGCCATATATAGTATATCATATTTTCTTGCTTCATTGAATGAAGATAAGCATTCCAGTAATTAGTTGAACATTAGTGATGTATAGTCAGCACTTTTCAATTCAATAATTACACAAGCACTTCATTTGATAGATGGAACTGATCTCAGAGCAATTTTTCTCCTTTCTTATTCCCCCTTTGTGAACCTAAATGCTGACAGACTGTCAGAGAGTTAAACTCTGTGTCTCACACTCTCATTGATATGAATTGCATGTGACAAGGCTAAGTACAAGGCTCCACACAAGGACAATGATAACTTTGGAGGAAATTCTTATGGTTTCCCCTCCATGGGTTGGAAGAGATGTGAATATGCTGAGTAGGAACTTGTCAAGATTCCATTATTGTTCCTTGACTGACTGAAGAGATCTAATACTGGTGAAGTATGAAGACTGTATGAAGACAGTATACAATCTCAGCCAGTGGGACAGCTACCACATATTTAATACATATATATGTTTTTCATTACATTCCCTGATCCACAGCCCATATCCCTCCACACTCTACAGTACATAAACAGTCCATGTACCCCTATCCTCAAGCTTTCTATGTTGTCTTCAACACATCTGCATACCTATAATTGTTGTTTTGACGGTCCTGACATAAGTGCTCCGAACTTGTGGAGTGTAATTATTTAGACATTTCACTCTGAATCATTTCATATATTTGTAGAATTCCCATTGCTCTATAATTTATGTCCTTAGTAAGTTCAGTACTGTCATCAGTTCAGTGGCACAGTGGTGCAGTGGTTAGCACTGTCGCCTTACAGTGTGATGGTCCTGGGTTCAATTTCTGGGTTGGGCCCTTTCTGTGTGGAGTTTGCATGTTCTCCCTGTGTCTGCGTGGATTCACAATCCAAAAAATGGATGGGTGGATGAACTCAGTTCAAGTCTTTTAAGAGACAAACAGAAATAGCACTCCATTCCACTCTAAATTTAATGAGATTCAAGGTGCAACCTAAATCAACTCAGCAGATTTACTGTTATTTTTTCAACATGCATCCCCCAAAGCAAATGATAATGATAGCTACAGTTACAAATAATATTAATAACTACCGTAAATGTTTTTTATTAGGGCCTAGTTATGGACATACTCTCATGCTCATTAAAATTATCCTGTTCTTTGAATGTTTTATAAAACTAAACAGCCACACAAGTGTTTTATTATACAGTATGTGGGCAAACACAAGAAAACATTCATTACAGTCAGTAGTCTCTGACATTCAACACAGACACAAGGACATTAAGCTGCTGAATAAGGTAATAGTTTTGTTTTGGATGTAAGGTGTGATTGTCTTTTGAGATGACACATAATATGATCAAGCAAAAATATGCAAGCCACTGAAAAGGGTTTCTGCACGCAAACATATTGCTTGGCACTGACAGGCTCTGGATTTCAAAGGCACAGTGTCAGGATGATACTCAGTTTCACGTCATGATAATTTTTTTTTTTGTAATAATGTAGTCTTATGTGGATGGAGATATACCAAAACAATGATATTAATGACAAAAACACACTATACACTGTTTAATGACCCAGCAAGTTTCAATGGCTGACATTATCAGGTATTACATTAGTATTTGTATACATCTGCACATATAGGGTCTCGTATATGATTTTAATAATCAATATTTAATTTTGCAGAAGTAGTTCAATTAATTGATCAGCTGAATAAATAATTTGTTCTTGTATGAGTAAGTGTATGAATAAGAAATACTTTTTGGACTTGAGATTTTCTTAAGGTAGAAAACTCTAAAGAATATTTTTTAGATATTTTCAGTCGAAATAAAAATAACAGCATCTCTACTGTGATGGAAAATAAACTGACAAACACATATTTGCATTTACAGGGTTTGCACGACAGCTGTCTCTATTAAGTCACTTTTTCATTCTCTGTCCTTTGTTTTCATGTGTGTTTGATAGAAAATTAATTTGTGTCTATCAAATCCTGCAAAGCTGTCACAACCAATGAAGGAGTCCATTTGTTTCTAGACATTCCCCAGGTGTGCATTCACACTACTACCAGGACACAAGGCAAGGTAGGTCAAAAATCAATCGAGATTGGATACAGTCCAGTTCCTGCTTCAATTTTCCTCTTAAGTTAGACATTAATGCTATTTCCTCCAGGCTTTCAGACCTGACCCAGCTGAATTATATCCCTCTACTCAAATCAATTGAGGACGGTCTAAAAACTATATGCAAAAGACTTAATATTGTGGGGATTTAGAATTACAAAACTTTTACTACTAATTTCTGGTTAGCAGACAGCTGTATGTCTCAAAATGGATCAAACCTTGCCCACTAGACAACTCCTGGTTGTACATTGAGGAAACTCTATGCAAGAAAGTTAAAATCTCTGACTTGCCATTCATTAGTTCCAGTACCAAACATCACAGCTGCTTTAAAAGCAACAACATAAGTTCCTCCATGAAAGCTTGGTGGGGGTTTCTCAAAATAACTACGTCTTTACGTATCCCATGCAGACTCACAATAATCTGGAACAATCCTGACACCCTGTAAAACAAAAAAGAAATTCTAAATTTCCCATTGTGGAATAATAAAGGGATAAAACATCTAAAACATCTTATCTGAGAAAGAAACCTTATCTCATTCAAGGAACTGTTGCAGAATATGGGATCAGTAATAAGAATTTTCTTGAGTACCAACATCTTAAATCCATAATCTTAACCCGATACAACTCTAATCAACTGGATTTACAGCTTCCGTTGGTGATAAATGACTGCTTAAACCCCTCAAACTGTTGTATAAAATATACTGGTTACTATTTACAACAGATAAATTAATCTCTCTCCCAACCTCCAAATGGGAGATGGACTTATCCTTTAGCGCAAATCAACTCTCCTGAACTCATGCCTAAATACTTTCACAATGAATAAAAATCCCAATTTACTACTCATACAATATACAATCCCTGCACCAGTCAAAGCAAAATCTGTTTGGCAAAACAAGGCATGCAGGGCTCCATTCTGGCAAGAAGGTAGGCAGGATAGGTAAAAAAAAATAAAACATAAAATCATGCTGAAGGACCTATGGAATGGTGAAACGGCAGGACCTCCTCTATTATTGTATTTACAGCTGTTCAAACTTGTTTTTCATCAAAGTAAATAAAACATAAAAAGAATATACATTTCATATTGCACATTTTCCAGAAAATTTCAATTGCACAAATTACAAAACTTAGTTAAGTACTTATTAATTACTACTAGTTTTACTACTTTGATGTTTAGTCAATGAAAAAAAAAATCTGAGAGATTGTGAGATGACTAATGGGTCTGAGAAAATAAATTTCAAGTGCATTCTCAATAAATCTTGGGTGATATTTCTTAGAGCTATCTAGCTGTCATCAAATCACATAAGACAAGGGTTAATAACATGTACTCACCATTTGAGTGATGATGATCATTTCCAATTAAAAGAAAAGAGTAGCTGGACAGTAGCAGTTCTGGAAGGAAGATGAACACTATCATGTAAAATCAACACTGTAGAGTTATGCACAGAATATGACATTTGGCTCCCTGAATTAACACCTACTCTTTTGAGGATTAAACCTTTTTATAGTTGAATTGATGATTCTTTATTTTCACTCTCAGGTTTAACACTTGATATCTAACACTTTTGATTTTGGTGTGCATTAATGAATTAATCATCAGTCTACATGTGGACAATGTGGACTCAAATTTCAAATCCCAATGAGCTTTTAATTGAGAAAACTCTGCGCAATCCATAATGAAGCCAATGAAAGATATGCAAAGATATAGTGCAGCAAAAATTAAAGTTTTCTCAAACCCAGCAGACAGTCACTGGACTCAAATGAACATCATTGTGTCAAAATTAAGAGTGTGAGGCACAAAGGGTTCCACAGAACACCTTAAGCCTCAAATATTACGTCGGCGTAACCCACACTCAGAAGTTATCTAATTGCTAATCTATAATCCTTTTAACACGGTATTGCCTTTTCCGATTGATCCTTTTCCAACTGGAACAGCAGCACTGGGGACTACATTAATCGTGTTATTGAAAGCCTGGAGTGCGGCTCCAGAAATTCAAATAGCTCTCTTACCCTTTTCACCCATATACTCCACCCATCTGGTCCCTTGTTATTGTCTGTAAATGATAACCCCATCAGAAAGAAACAAAGAAAATATAACATATAACAAGAAAAACATAAGAAAACAAGGGCTTTAATCATAAAGAGAGGTAGGAATCTTCTCTGCACTCTATCTGCTTTAAGGCTTTTCATGGAGCAATATATTTTGCTGTAAAAGAAAATCTAGTACATCACCATCCAAGTCATTTAGCTTCATGAAAGGTTTCTCTTTGATTAAATGTTAGATGATTTATTTTGGAACTGGGGCAGATAACAGTACAGTACCACAGTCCGTGTACAATGTAATACAAAAACCACAGTGTCAGGAACAAAGACAATATGACTCACAATGCAGACCCGGGAATAAGGTAAAAGCTTCACCGTCTTTATTTCAGATGATTGCTTGATGACACAGGTAGTCATTCAGCAGAGCAAATGTAGCCAAATAACATTGGCTCAACTCAGTGGTTAGAAAACCAGGAAAAGTGACTTTAAAAAGATAAACTGGCACAGAAGGGAGGGGAAACAGCTCATTTTCAATAGTGTGGGGAAGACTAATCAACATAGGCGCAGCTCATAAAGGCAGGGAAAGCAATGATACACAGGTGGGAAAATTGAGAGGATGTGGGGAATAATGCTGAACAACACAAAGGCTGTAAAAATAAAACAGTAAATTCTAAAATTAAACACAGTGTCTACCAAAAGATAGATCCTGACACGAACCATAAATATTTCATTATTTAAGACAGTGAGTCATTTAGATACAGTATTAATAATAAAACAAAATTGTCAACAATTGTTATCGATGCAATGATGTAAAGTAACAAAAAACAAATTCCCTACTGAAGTATGGTACTTAATCTGGTTACTCATTAGAATATAATATTTGATTTTGTCACTGTCCAAATGATAACATGTATTTTACACAACAGCCCAACATTTGGGTTTGTACCTTCAGATGCTGGTTATCTGGTGTCTGAATCGAGAGACATGTCCAACAAGGATCTCTTAGGCTCAGGAAGGGTAAGCAGGAAGCCAGAACGAGGAAAGCAAGGGTTATTATGTAGCGTTGACCAGTCCCTATGAGCTTGGAACTTTTCAGGTCAATCTTGGACCCCACCACCAAAAACAACAAACCTCAGGAAAGAAACTGATTGTAGAAAATTCAGATTTTCCAATCGTAATGCCCGAGTCATAGGAACTCTCATACTTGGCCACAAAGGTAAACCCTATGCTATCTGTGTGGATTAGGATGGTCAGATAGTCCCCGCTTTCTATACAGAGTCCTCCATGGCTTTATGCTCAGGGGAATGGAGATATACTTTAGGATAGGTGTCTGTTGGGAGGACAGTCTCCAGGGAGCAGGTCAGTGGGAGTCATATTTATGGTGGAGTTGTGTGATGTTGCCTTAGCCTAATTGAAAACTTGCTTGAGATCCAAATACTCTGGGACCTTAGAGACATCTGTATGTTCTTGGTTGTCCACCAGCTGGAAACATTGATGCTGGCACACTAATCTGCAGGAGATCATTGCCTGTAGATCAATGAATGTCGACATCTGAGGATATCCAGGGTTAAAGGGTGGTGAAGATGTTGAAAAAGATGGAAGCTGATCTAATCAGATTGTGAGTAACAGGAGAGATCTAACTCTCTACAACTCTCTACAACTCTCTTGCTTCCTGACAACGGAAGCAACAAAGATTTTAAGTTTGTTCCTGACATAACTGCAATGGGACTCCATCCTGCATCACCAAGACTGCACAGTAAGGATTCACTGGAATTCCGAAGTTTTTTAGCCTGGATAACCCCTCACAGACACCAGACAAGAGACCCTCCCTTTCTTTCCTAATGACTAGTAATGTTAACCAGGGTTTTTTACAATGCACATGTTACGCATTAATAATACTAAGCAACTGGTTCCTTGGTATTAAATATATACTGTTTGTATTGTACTGTATGACTGTCAGGTTATGATTACTGTAGGTGGCTGGGCCCCACTTCTAAATTGAGGTTTGTTAGCTTCACAAAGACTCAGTGTATTGCATACAACTAACGATCTCTTTCTAGTCTCGCACCACAATCTCACACATACACTATACACTACATTGGCTTAACACACAGGGTTTCACATGATCTGACTCTCACCTAGCTGCTGGCCAGTTTACCTTTGTTTAATGGCCTGCGGCCAGGGCCTCTCCATTTTGTTTTCCTTACACAAACACATACACACTTGTGAATATACTGATGTGTACAGCATCTTTTTACATTTATTAGGCATATTAGGCATTTTGTGTTTCCTTCTTTGTTTGTCCATATCAAATGAGTTCTATATTTCCATTTTTAATGTCTCTTCTGCTATTAGATGTAGACAGAATATATTGTATAGTAAGTGTGGGCATAGACTGCAAAATTATTGATCTTGATATGGTCTTTGCAGATAGTGAATTTTTGTTTTTGAAGTGTTACATTACAAGATAGGACATATTGCTTCCATAAGTAGCTCCATAACACACATGTATAATCCCCCCTATTACCAAACACCTAAATCTGACACCTGGGGTCATATTGATATGAAAATGACCTCTCCTGAATTCAGTCAAGAGAACCCCAGACTTCTGAGGGTGCTGGGTATCCCAACTAGAAAGTTTACAAAATGAGCCATTCACAGTAGTTATGGCAGAGACTCTGCTCACATCGAGGATACGAGAAGTAAGGGGAAAGGTTAAACAGATAACACCCAAAAGGACAGGGGTGTGTACTTCAGCACCTTATTAGTTCTCCTTGATGAAAATGCTACATATTTCAGCCGACAGATCAGGAGCCTGAGGCAATACTCTTTTATACAATCACTATTGATTAAATTGTTTTCCATGGTGTTATTGAACCTTTTATTGAATAAGGATAACAAGCACGAAAAAAAACCTCAAAGAAAATCCTTAATGCTGTCTTGAAAGCTCTTGAGTCCCATGGGAAATCTGTATCATTAAAAATGAGGTTTATCACTGTGTCATTTTAAACTTACTGATGTAGATCTAAGAGAATTTGGAGAGTTGGAGGTGTTACAAGGTTGATAAAGTTTGCCAAGATGCATTATTTTATGTGATTCATGTTCCACTTCAATATGCTCATAAGTTATATAATGTTTATTTCAAATAATAATGAAAACTTTAACATGTTCAACATCAAGCATGTAAGTGAGGACCCTCAGGCTTTATCAGTCTCTAGAAAAGGAGTCAACTGTACACATTGTTGTTTAAGCAGGATTCAAACCCACAGAGCTTTAAGTAACAAACAAAATCTGAAAATTATACTCAAAAAGAGATACATGAAATTTGAGTTTGAACAATTTTTTATTTCAAGTTTTCAGTGAGAAGTAAATAGTCATCTAGACTTATTGACTGAAAATAAGTCCAGATATGTTTAATATGGTTTACACTGTTTTATTAACAATGAATTGTGTGCCTAAGTGTGTCAAATCATCACTTTGTCCTTTCTTGGCCATCCATACTGTAAATGCCGTAAAATAATGTACAAAGCTTAAAATGCATTTCTTTTAAGGGGGTGGGTTTTTTATACAACATACAATACAATCATGTTGGGGGCCAACAGTAATAAGGGACTTTCAAGTCCGTGCAGTTTCTTGAGCAACTTGTGTCCAGATGGTTTTTGTGTATGAGAGAATATCTAGAAGTTAAAACAGTCTCAGTTATGAGGTCATTTTATGCATCACTGCCATTTAAAAACCTCTCTTTGAAATGTTACCTGGGGGTTCTAATTACTTGTTGGTACAAAATGTCCCTTCCTTACAATTCACAAAATACCAGAAAGCAGAAATAAAAAGCACATCAAAAGTTTGCTTTTGCCCTTTGAAAATGTCATGCAAAAATGTGTGTGTGTGTCATCTTCTTGCTTATTGACGGTCGAGTAATATTCAGTGACTAACACAGTCTGCTTAAGAAAGAAAATGGACAAGTTCCTGCAGATCCAAAAGGAATAGATGAATAAATAGCTTTAATTCCTGTAGCTCTTTAACTTTATCAATGTTGTAGAGAGACTTTGGAGGATGTTATCAAACAATTTTCATGAATCAATGAATCAAAGTTGCCAGACGGGGATGGAAATAAAAATATATATATTATTAAGTTGTTATTGCATTACTTTCTTTGGAATCCTATTGGGCAATGCTAGTTTTGCTTAGCACTGACGATTTTTGTTTCCCTTCCAAAGAATCACTGCAGTCCTTTTTCTTGTGTATTTACTCCAAAATTCACCTCAGGAACTAATTATCAAACAAAAAAAGAAGCCTGGAGAGCAAACACTTTAATGATGTAAACAGGAACAGTATTGAAGTAAACCTTTCCTTGCCACTCAGAATTCATTTTTAAAATGTAGACCATCTAGAAGTTCACAAAGAGTGAGAAGTTTGAAATGGCCAGTGTCTAATTGTGAAGATTTAGAAGTGATTAATGAAAACTAATATTTAATGGCAATTAAAAGGATTAAAGCTGGAGGGCTTTTTGCTGTTGAATTGCCGAAAGCATGAGGTGGCAACAAAGCTGAGAAGCAAATTGCATTAGCAAGTTAAGGAGAACTGTATTAAAATGCAAATGTTCGGCTATTAATAGTTCTTCAAAAACCAATAATCCCCTACAGTCAGTCATGAGTCAAAATGGTTAATGGAAAATATCCCAGAGGCATGCAAAGTCCTTTTTCCATTCCACTTTTGATTAAAAGAGAAATTCTGTTTAGGGAAAAGCATAGTTTAGGTCAGGATAGGATTGGCAAAAATGGCTTAATGTGTGCAGCATCCCAAACTCATTGTTCTGATGGCCCTATTTCACAGATGTCTTCTCCTGGGAAGAACCCTTATCATGAACAAGCTGATACCAGGCTGTCAGATGTCAGATCGGCAGTTATTAAACACATTCCTCATACAGCTGAGTGGGACACAATCAATGAAGGAAAATACATTACATGAAATAATATCTGCTGCTGAAAGGATAGGCGGCTAGAATGTTCCTGAAGCAAGACCACTGCTAAATATGTCAGCCTTAATTATAGTCGATGATACTGAAGTCACATGAATAAAATGTTCTGAGCCAAAAAATAAGAAAAATATTCTATCAAACTAACAAATTAAATAATGAAAAGATCATCAAAAGTAAACTTACCAGGCTGTACTTTAGGTGAGACTTTATCTCATTGCAAATTCAATCCAAAATCAATTTACTTCCATCACGAGGTGATTCAAGTGGAAAAACGGGGTTCTTTCACTGTATTTCAACATTCATATTGGCAAAAATGTACTTAATATCCATCCATTCATCCATTTTCTACCGCTTATCCCGTTAGGGGTCACAGAGCTGGAGCCTATCTCAGCATCTTTAGTTGAAGGCGGGATACACCCTGGACAAGTTGTCAGTTCATTGCAGGGCTGACATATAGAGACAAACAACCATCCACACTCACATTCATACCTACGGGCAATTTTAGAGTGACCAATTAACCTAACCCCCAGTTTGCATGTTTTTGGACTGCGGGAGGAAGTCTGAGTACCCGGAGAGAACCCACGCAGACACAGGGAGAACATACAAACTCCGCACAGAAACGCCCTGACCCGGGAATCGAACCCAGGACCTTCTTGCTGTGAGGCGACAGTGCTAACCACTGCACCAATCAACTATTTATTTATATTTATTTGTATTTTATTCCCTCTATGAACTTATACGGTAGTTGGAACAGTATGATCATCAATCACAGTGACTCAGATTCAGATTCAGATTCAGAATACTTTATTTATCCCAGAGGGAAATTGTTACTTTACAGTTGCTCTGTGTAAAATAAATAAAAGTGCGTAAAATAAATAAAAGTGCAACAGAAAATAAATAGTGTAAGAGAACTGCAGTATAAATACAGTATAAATAACTCGATGGAATCTCGCATCACATCTCACAATAACTAAACATAAACTCAAAATAATAATCTGGAATTGCAAAATGACACCTAAAGAATTAATGCATACCAACGATGCTATCAAAGGCATGAGATGCTTGCAGATTCAACTGGATTAACAGAAGTAACAAAGCAGAAACTCTCTTGCCATTTTTACTTAACTTTCACTTCCAAAGGTCACTTCTACTGCTACTTCCTTGACTCTCTTAAAGCGACAGTAACACAATGTAAAAACGAGAAATCACACAGAAAACTACAAGAAAGACTTCTTACATATTATATCAACAATTTGAACAAAACACTCCCCACCCGGCATGATTACAAGCAACTCAAACAATCCCTGACATCCCATCTGCCTGGAAATCTTGAGGAACAAGAAGCACTATCTCTGTGACAGGCCTGAGAAAGAGTTTAGACCCTCCTGGTTTAATGACCTTCACGTGAACTTGCAGATCTTTCCATTTTTGCTAGGGAAGGTCTTTGTTACCAGCACCAGAGTCCATTCATTTCTTGGTGCTTGGCTGTTCTTGAAGAGATCAACGCTCCCTGGCTTGATGTCTGGATGAATTGCCTGACATTTCTTGTGTGATTGTAGTGTTGGGAGGAATTGTTTTCGCCACCTTTCCCAAAATGTGACAGGTGCTGAACTTGTCACCACTGGCACTTGTACAGATCTGAAGCTCCAAACTCACCAGGAATAATAATTTATACAATCATTTTTGAATATACTGTATGCCAAGCTGTTGTCAAGTACATCCTCATTATAGACTATACAGTCCTTGAATTACGTCCTACTATAAAGCAATAATCCTTGGTCTTTCTCTAATTTGCATATCTAACTTACAAATATAACTGTCTCATACTTGGCAAGACTGTTGGTGAAAACCCATTTAAGTGCAGCATTGAATTTGATGTACTTTAGACACATCGTGCATTCAACTGTAATAAGATTTTAATTCAAAAGTGAACTTCTTTTCTGATCTGACCAGTAGAGGTGAGAGGATGGGGGTTGTGAGTGTCTCATGGTATGTGACATGGTACATTGCTATAGTTACAGGAAAGCAAATGTTGTTATGACTTGTGCTTATAATTGTAATTGACTCAGCCTACTTTATATATATGTTGATTGTGTAATATTACACAAACTACTGAGCCAAAAAAGTTGGCTATGTTGATAATTATTAACAATAACTTTTCATGGTTGAATGATTGCCTATTCACTATTTACTGTAAATAAAAAAAGAAAAAATTCTTAAACAGTCATATGTTTATAAGTAAATTAAGAACTATATTTTATTCAAGAAAATTATTTTGAACAAGTTGCCCTCCATACAGTTCCCCAACCTTTGGTCAGCCCTCAGTCCCAAAAAGTTTGGAGACCCCTGTGATAGATATTTCAATGCAAACTTGCGGATGTACAGAGTCAACATAGCAAAAAATGTAAATGTCCAAGTCATACTTGACTACACAGTAGATGATTACCTCTGATTTTTAGATTCCACATACTCTTGGACTTTCATAAGCAAAAAATGTCATATTTGATTTGGAAATTATACCTGCTTCAGGTGATATTTATCTGGCATTTACTCACACTTTGCATTTGTTATTAACTTCAGTAAACCATTTTTATATACTGCAGTTTGGTTTAGGATTTGGATGGACTTGAATCTGAGACACTGTGGCAAGATGGGTAGTCAATGCTTTAAAACCCTTCTGCATGAGTGAATTAAAACAATTCTGCTGAGAAAAGTAGGCCAACATTTCCCAGAGTTATCACAAATGTTTAATTGCCGTTACTGCCAACAATAGAGGCCTGAGTAGTTAATATATTTAACGGGGGCTATTATGTTTTCACATGGGTTATATTGTTTAAAATAAATGATTGCCTTCAACAAGACGAGAGATAGTTAAACTAGTTTTAACTATCATACAATAGGTAGGCCTTTTTCTTCCTTTGTTAATGTAATCCATTGTCATCTTAGCTGCTGCAGATTCTATAGTAACTCTATAGTAACACATATGGATGTGTCAGTGAAAGCTGTAAGCTCTATTCTGTATCAAAATGTATTTGTGTCATTCTCCAGGTTAACTTATTACAAAAATATTTTAAAAAGTGAAATGCAAGTGTATAATAAAAGTATGCAGGTAGCCTCATAACACTGTTAACTTTACCAGGTATTTAATCTTTCAGCAAGCTTTCCGTCTTTCTGTCCCTTGTTGTCGAGTTTCCTTCAACAAAGCAGATCTGTGTGAGAAATAAGGTACAGTGATATTTTGATATGGCAAAAGTTTTCTATTTTTATGCTATTAAAGTATGCATTACAATAAAATTATGTAATTTTCTGACAAAAAACATGAATCTGATGCTGATGAGGTTGGCTACTAAACAAAGATGACAAACATGGAAACATTACTGCAGTCATCGATATGTAAGGAACTACTTAAGCAAACTTGTTTTGTCAACAGACAAAGTAAGTTTGATGCGTAAAGAAGTGCAGATCAAACTGTAGACCTTTATCACAGAGCTTAAGCTTTATGGAAGGCCAGAGTTTTCAAAGGATGGTGTCTGTTATTGAGCCCGAATTTACAGTCCCATCAAGAAAAAACAATACCATGAAAGTGAAGAAACTGAGCAATACTGAACATATGGAGCAGGTCTCTGAATATTGTTTTCACATCTCAACTCATCTGTGATCTCCTAATGAGCAGGAAAGGAAGAGAGTCTTGAGGTAGACTCAGATAAAACTGAATTACCAAAAACAAGTGATGCTGTGTCTGCCATGGACTGTATTTTCACAATTTGCATATAGTTGTAGAAAATGTAAATACACCTCTCTTTTAACCCCTTAACGCAGATTGTCGTGAATTCCCATCATACCGTTTACATTCAGACCGCAGCCGAGGTAGCGTATGCATTCCCCCAATGCCAGTTTGTGCATATTCAATACGTACCTAGGAACCTTCTGCAAGCACTGATTTCTCATAGGACCGGTCGGATTGGGACCTACAACCGTTTCATGGAAGCCATCGCTGTGAATCGCAAAACGAATATATAGAGGCTGCAAATGTGGATATATTGTCGAAAATGAGGTAATTTGTGCTAAGAAAAAAATAATTTCCAGCTTATTGTTGTCTTATACAGCTAATTTATCGAAATATACTTCATGTGACGTATATTTCTTTACGTAATTCATGTTTGTAGCGAATTCGCCAAATCAGTCCATAATGACTACATCCAGTCATAATGTATTTAGATGGATTTCAGCACTCACATGCATTTTCTTAAGGGAATGCCATTATAGCTGTTTTATAATCATTATAAAAATAGCATGCTTGGATATAAATACAATTTCTGCCCTTTTTTTAAAGACAGAACAAAATAAATGCATGTACGTTCTAAGAGAAGCGACTAGGTGTAATTCAAACCAGAGTTCCACCAGAAGAAAATGAAGACAGTTGTCTCAGTGACAGCTGGGATAGCGATGATGATTATTCCTAAACCAGGTGATGAAAACAGCAGTAATAATGCTATAATTCTGTTTAGAGTTTCAGTTTTTATATTGTTTACATACGTCCATATATTAGTGAATGTAACCATGTGTACATGATGTGTATATAATGTAGATAAAAATGTCTGCACTTTTCTATAGTGATATCTTTTTTTTCTACACCAGGTGATGAAAGCAGCAGAAGTGAGAGTACTGACAACAGCAGTGATGAAGATTCTGGAAATCATGATGCACTTCCTAGCACCAGTGCTACTGCTGCAAGAGGGAAATCAGCTGCTGCCACTACAACAGAAAAAAACAAAACGTAGCATGGAAGACAGTGAAGCAATGGAAATCTGCAACAGACGTTGCAGTGTGGCAATATGCTCTTCCAGATTCTGATGCAATGTTCATCTGTGCCTCAACAAGAACCACAACTGCTTTAGTGAATTCCACGAGTAAGGGCCAAAGGGTCCAATCCAGCCCACTGGATGACATTTCAAAGTGTGAAAAAAGTGGACACAGACTGTTTGCTTGACACCCCTGTTTTAGTTGTTCTTTAGTTGGTGTTATAGTGTAAATAGTTGTTAACATTTTGGTGGCTTCAATAAAAAATGTTTTTTACCATTAATGCCTGTTGTCGCTAATTTGCATCATACCTAAATGTATATATATTTTATGTGCTATAGACAAATTAACTATCTCCACTTAATTTAGAATCAGTTTGAAAGCAAACACACAAATAATTATTTTTTTAAACATAATTTTAAATATATTCTGGCTTCAAGGGGTTAAATGTGTGTAATGGGAGAAAAGAATATTCAAAGAATGTTTTGTTTTACATGACTTTCAAATATTTTTTTTTTCAGTAAAATGCCCATGCCTAAAACAAAGTCGTTATGTAGCAAGAAACTGGTGTGTGTAACTTTATTACACACAAATTAATTCAATTAAATTTGCTTTTGTTTTGGAGCACCACCCATGTTGCATAAGGAAACATTGATTACATCAGGTTACTAAAAATGTCATACTCTGAAGCAGATGCATATCTGAGGACACTGTTGAAAATTTTAAATAATTTATTCTGTAATAACTTCAGTGCCATATCTCAAAATAACAAGTCATATCTTAATTTTACCCCCTCCCAGCTTGATCACCTTGTGTTCCACAAGGTTCTGTGCTTGGACCATTACTATTCACTCTATACATGCTTCCTTTAGGTAATATTATTAGAAAGCACTCCATACATTTTCATTGCTATGCAGAGGACACACAACTATACTGATCAATGAAGCCAGATGAGACCCATCAGTTAGCTAATCTACAGACACGTCTTAAGGAATTTAAAAACTTGATGTCTCATAACTTTTAATGTTAAACTCTGACAAAAATTAAGTTGTTGTACTGGGCCCTAAACACATTAGGGTACACTACCTTAACATACCTCTAACCATTGTCAAAGTATTGTAAGACAACAGCTAAAATCATTCCAAAATCAGCTGCTTGCAACATTTCCTAGATGACATTCCTGATTACAAAACCCTCTCCAGCTTTGTGGGCTTAGGTTAATTATTAGAATGTTAAATTTACCACAAGATCACCCCTTTTAAAAACAAGACTAAAAATATTGTTTGTTCATTTAAAATGGAATCTCCCAATGAATTCAATGAAATTCTGTCAAGTCGAACTTCCCATTTTTAAGATATGAACTTATATTTTTATGCAACATAATTGTTTGCCAAATCATTTAATTCATATTTTGGATCACAAATATCAGGCAAAAAAATCAATCATATCTTAGATAAAATGTGACTCTCTGATATATCTAGTTTGATTAAAGGTCTAGTTCGTAAACACTGTATTTTCGTTTGTACATCATTCTACCATCTAAGAAAATCATTGTCAATGTGTATTAGTGTATTAGTGGTGAGGGCATCATGTAGAACCTGCAGATCGGTGAAGACACCATTAATACTGAGAGGTTTATACAGGTTTTGGAGCAACATATGCTTCCATCCAGGCGTCCAGACAATGTCTTTTTCACATTCTGCAGAGTTAAAACAGCACGAATTTTAAATATCTTGTCTTTGTGCTGAATTCATGTGAATATATGTTGAAAAGGATTTGCAAATCACTTTTTTTTTTTTTAATGATGCTTTACCCAATGTCCCAACTTTTCTAGAATCTGGTTTGTAGAGCACAACAGAATTAAAACAATCAGACACAAACCTATCATGGTCAATGGCAAGAAATGTACATGTTTGCCAATGATCCTTGATCCTTATTTAATAATTATTCATGCTTGTCAGATAATCAACTTTAAAGACACCAATATGAGGGTGTAAAAACTGTAAAAGCACTTTTTTTTTTTTTTTTTTAACAAAAACATCAGCAGTTGAAGCTTTGCTAGGGGAAGTCAGTGGGAAATAAAGACAATAAGGAACATTGGGTTGTCTTCTAATCAGAGGGTCGACGGTTGATTAGCAACCTCTGCAGTCAGTGTCCTAGAGTAAGAAACTGAACCTTAAATTGCATCCAATGCTGTGCAGTTGGCATGTAAACATTGGAAATATGTTCCACTCCCCAAGCTCAATGGTGCTACACTTACACACAAATGTATGTGAATGGGTGAATGTGACAAACGTTGTAAAGCTCTGTGATGAGTCAAATAGACCTGAATGCTGCCAAAAAATAGAGAAGGTCCATCCATTTACCGAATCATTTCCTTCCTCCATTGCTATAGGGTTGTAATGAAACGGCTTCATGTTCATGACATATTAACAAGAATTGTTTTTCATATATTATCTCCTACACAGATGATATCTACTTATATACTGAATAATGTAATCCTTACTGGCTTGTTAAAAGTGAGCGTTGTGGGCAAAACTCTTGGGGTCAGCTTCTTAATGAGGACAGCTATAAAAGCACTACACAGACCACCAATTAATGCACTAACCTGGCATCCACTTTAATTACTGACAATTTGTGAACAAGCTAAAGGAAGCAGATTTCCCTCCCCTAGGGGCCCTAATCTGTTTAAAGCCTACTGCTGATCCTAACTGCCGATTTGAAGGATTCGATGGCAGGTGCCACTGTGAAGTCCCAGAACAGACGCTATCAGACTCACATCCTAATCTCCACATCTGTGACAGAAATACAAGTTCACCTCTATGTGTACAACTTTCTGGCACACTCATTTATTGGGAAATCTGCTCCATCACACATGGTACAAAAATCTGTGAAGTAATTAGCGAAGATCACAGCTTATGTGTTCTGGGACTCTTTATGTTGAGGCAGTGTGATGTGATTCCACAGACTGTTTACACATATTCTGTTTGTACAGTGGGCCTATACATTGGAAATGTGTACTATGAGAAATCTGTAGCCTGTGTACATACCAAGCAAGTAACCTGACACTTCTTCAGTAAATTAAACCAGTGAAGATAACTAGGTTTAACGTGTTTATTATGCAACTGAAATACAATGTCAGTCAGGAGAGACTTAGTTTGAAAAAATGATAACTTAATTGCCAGGTGCACGAGAAAAAAAAACACTTTGACTATTCGACTCCATCACGATGACATAACCATAAAGAGAACAAGGTGATGATGAGTAGGATAAACAATCCCCCTCAGAGTCCAGACACTGGTGGTGGTCATGAGGACAAGCCTGTTCTCAGCCCCCAGCCTCTGAGCTGGGGGAAACTGGAGGAGGATGGAGTGTAGGAACAGGTTTGCCAAAAAATCCTGCAATAACATCTGACAGATGCAAATGACCATGGATTTAAAGGTTGGCTACTGTAACATGATCAGTTCATTGTGATCATGGCTATCTCTGGTTGGATGATAAGGTGGAAAAGAGAGATGAATGAAAGATTGTCTTCCTGCTTGAACTTTCACCAAGCTTCATTTCAATCAGGAGGGACTCATTTTGAAAGAGTGATCATTTTAATATCACGTGCATGAGAAAAGAAAACCCTTTGGTGATTAGACTCCATCATGATGACCTAGCCATAAAGAGAATGAAGTGATGATGTATAGGATAAAAGATCCCCCCCCAAAATAGGTGACAGGTGCCACGCAATTTCAACAAGACATGGACTGCTAAATATTTCTTTACAGAAGTGAAGTGAAGCCGTGTGCTTAGTTTGCTGTAAACAGGTCGCTGTGTTCAAGGATTACAATCTGAATCGCCACTACGTGAGGACGAGGAGACATACAAAAACTTGTCTGATGAAGAGCGCGCAAAGGAGTTGGAGGCTTTGCTAGCCAAGCTGCAAAGCAGGAAGACAATCCTTCATTCATTTCTCGCTCTCTCACCTTACACTAAGCTGGCTAGGGCCATATCCCTTTCATTCAAACAGACCAAGTCACAATTCACCAGCTCTGAGAAATGCGAATAAAGGCCAGAAGGAATACTGTCATGGTGTGTGGGTTGGTCTGGGTGTGGCTCTCCTGGCTCCCAGCTCTACACGCCCATCTGCAATCAACTCACCTGTCCCAGTCTGCACACCTGGCTCATCAACGACACAACCAGCAGTATATCAACCCCGGCTCTTCACCCACTCGTCGCCAGATCGTTGTACCCACCATGTGGTAGCGTTCGCTCAGGCTACAACTTGTGTTCTGTCCTAGTCAGCTCAGTTCTAACTGTTTTCTTTCTCTCGCCAGTATACCTGGACCACTACTGCTTGCCTGCCTGCCTGCCAGCCAGCCAGCCCCTCTACCCACTGCTGCCTGCTCCCTGCTCCCGCCTGCCAGCCCTTGCACATTTTGTGGAATAAAACCTCGTTTACTGAAAACCACGTTGGTCTGTGTCTGCGTCTGGTTCCACCAAGCTACACCTAACAGAATACTCCATCTAGCAATTTATCCACATAAGGGGAGAAAACACCTTGTCTTAAAACCGACAGCATCCTACGCAAAGAGAGAGTGTTATGGGCTGTCTGTTGTCGGGGATTGATAGTGAAGATATGATATACCTATAAGTAACTGTCATTTTAGAAAAAAGACTGGGATATCAGGGATTTTGGCATCTTATATTAAACCGAATTCCCACAAGTAACACAAATATACTGAGGTTTCAAATGTTTAATGCCCATACAATAAGAAATGAGGGCACAAACTGTATATATATACTGTAAATAGGCATGAGTGGAACAGAAATAGAAATACAAAACATAGCAAAAGAGCTCCAAGCCAAATCATAAGTTTTTAAAGTGGAGGCTGCTAGACCCTTCTTCATATAATGCCTCACTGATTCTAGATACATTTGCAAGGGCGTTCGAGTCAGAACCAAGTTAGAGTATGGAGAGGGGGAATTGACAAATGCTCAAATTCTGCATTGAAGTGACTGGGCACGTGACAAACCGTAATGATGAAGTTGTGAGTGACAGCTGACCACGTTATATTTCTCATGAAGGCCATGATGTCTTAGAATGAGAAGCGCCGTTTTTTAATCCGACTACGGCTACTATTATTGCATATCACTTCTAATGCTGACCGCAAACATGGCAAGCTACAGTGATGGGATAAATCTCAAACAGCGCCGAAGACGTGTCAAGATGGGAAAAGAGAGAGGGCCAGCGACCTGCAAACCACTGACCTTGAAAGACCCACCAAAAACCTAAGAGAATCGGAGGAATTCACTAGCTCTTCATCATGCCATTCCAGTTATCCAACAGGTGTTACAAGAAACTTAAAAAATAGCGACAGCCCTCATCTAGAGATATTGGATTAGGCGCAGAGATTAGGCACGGAAGAGGCCATGTCTGATAACCGGGAGATGAAGGAGTGCCCCTGAGGTTAGACACCCATAGCGAAGTTAAGGTGCCCAAGAAGAGAAAGCATCTGTTGTTTTGTAATCGTTTCTGCAGAGCAGAAGGATTTTGCAGATGTGCTGCAGTTTTTCGACTGGGAGGGACGCTTTCATTTCAAGTATAGCGTAATGCCGAGAAACTTGAGACGGGTGTCAGGATGCATCTGACGGGGACACAGAGAGTTTGAAAACAGTGTTTAAGTTTGGACAGAGACGAGCCTGAACTATCACCAGGAGGAGCTATGAGAAGAAAATCATCCAGCAGATGGAGAACGGAGGGAACCCTGACACTTTGTAACAAAATCTGGCAAAGCTCCTTTGAAACTATCTGGCTGCTCCTGTGTCCGAATGTTAGGCGCAAAGTAAAATAATATTTTCAGTCAGATATGATGCAGAACTGGTTCCACTGGGACGAATTGATTGGATCAGTTGAGAGGCTGTAATTGGGTCATTGATAGCAGACTGAAGGTTTTTTGCTACATAGCTAACTAATGGGGAAGAGAGGATCCTCACTCAAAATCCCTGAGAGAGGCCTGTGAGGAGATGATCTACAAACTCACAATCAGGATGGGAAGATAGTTCTGCTGTAAGACATTTAGACATTTTATTGGAGTGGAAGTATGTGGGTTCAGAATGTTTTTGAACCACAACGATTCTCTTGCTGTGAAGGATTCTGGGGAATGGTCCGCCAAGGGCAGACTGACGGGGTGGGCATCTTTGCAGAAGCTCAAGATGTGGAGAAATGGGGAATTTTGGAATGTGCAGACGTTATCATAGAAAATTGTTGCAAATTGGCATGTTATTAAATAAATGCACCTGATGGCCTTGCTTGTTGGTGGGGGGTTGAGCTTGTGGCAAAGATGAGGCCCTGGCGGCGTGCGGTTGAAATGGCACGGAGGGACACGGGGGGCAATGTGGCTGGGATTTCGTATGAGCTGCGGGAGACTACCTGACTGCCTCCAGCAATCGTAGCAGTTCTGTTTCTAGCACGGACCAGTTCAAGCGGATATTTGATTGGGGAATGTAGAGTGCAGCTTTGCTGGAGAACGCATTATCATACAGATAAAATATGTTTTTTCCATATTTCAAATTCAGATCCCCAGTCAGCGCCAAATAAACATCAACTCCTGCCTCTTGTCCGGATAAATGAAGCAGATGACATCTCGATAAATGCCAAAAGCAACACAATTTAAATGCAGCCATGATATTTTCAATGGAAACAATGGCCATGTTGCACTCAGGGACTGGGAAAATCAAGCTCATTAAATTGATGTCTCTCCCTTGAAGAATTTTTGACCAGGGGGATAAATTTGCAGATTGAGAAATGAAAGGCCTACGTAAGAGAGGAGCAGGGACAGCTTAGGGTAGAGTATATGGAGTGCTTTTGATCAACGTGGATGAGGTGGGCTGACTCATATATACAGGTCTGAGTGGTGGCAATGGACAAAGGGGACAATGCTGGGACTGCAGCAGTTTCTAGATTTTGGAAACGAGCGTTGATGGCTTACAGTGAAGTGATCATAGACTGCAGCGTAGATGGTAGTTTGCAGAGGGAGCGGTTGCTGCATCCAAATCGCACCATGGTGGGGGCTGTTCCTCTGACGTTTTGCGTTATGAGGTTTGATTTGCTAGTTTGTGAAGTTGAGCGAGAGTGAGGCCTGGAGGTGCCAGGATGCCTTGATTGTGGAGTTGAGACAGGAGAATATCAGTCTCATCTGGTGGAGACCCGTTGCGCAACGCAAGCGAGCCTTTCTACGTCTACATGCTGAGGAAACCGATGGAGTCTGGCAGCATATTGATACCATACTCTTAGTCCTTGTGGAGAGGATCTTGCTCAGAGTCAGACATCGTATGCAAAATAACGATGAAATGAAACACAAGGTGAGTAGAGTGTAAACTATTTGCATGAAAATTCTGCATTGATATCTGACAGACCCAAATGAGAGCGCATTTAAAGGTTGGCTACTGTGACATGATAGGCTCATAGTGATAGTGGCTAGCTCTGGTTGGATGAAAAGGATACACAGGATACATAGCCAGCTGATTAGAGTAAAGGAATCCTGTGTCCTCGTGCCTTGGCGTGCTTGTTCCATTACATGAGGATTGGAGCCATTGCAATTTGCTATGCGTAATATTCATCATAAAAACATTATCAATTGTGTCATAACCAATAAAATTATTTAAGTATATATGTGGAGTTTTGTTTTTTGAGTAAAGAATGGCATAATTTGTGTAAAATCCTCTACCACTCTATAGAATGAGAAAATGGGAAAATCAACAAACATGGGTTAAAACTGATTTACTCCAGTTGCTTCAAAAAATATTGTAATGGGCAGTTGTGGCTCAGGTGATGGAACAGTCATCCAGTAATAGGAAGATTGGTGGTTCGATCTCAGATCACTTCATTCTACATGTGTAAATACCTTTAAGCAAGACACTAAATCCCGAATTGCCCCTGATGCTGTTTCATCGGTGTGTGAGTGTGTGTAAATGGTTAATACTCCTGAGGAGCAGGTGGCACCCTGCCAGGGAGCCACTGTCATCAGTGTGTGGATGTGTGTGTGTGAATGGGCTTTGTTTTTAATCAAAATGACTAGAAAAGTGCTAGATAAAGAGAGTCCTTTTACTATTAATTTACAAACGTGTACAAAATCACTGAGGAAAACAGTGGGGAAAGAAATTATGACTCTATAATTAATGAGTAATATCTAAAAACTAGTGCTGCACTTACTCAAAATGTACATGAACATGGTTCACTGAAGTTACCGGCTATGCAATGTGTGTCACATTAAATACTGTACACATCTCTAGCATCTCTACCATGAAGTCAAATCACAGTTGCTACCAACCCCCCACCCTCCACCCTCATCACTGCTGCTCAGAGCAGAGTGGCAGTTCACTGTTTAATAAAAATCTTAGTAATATTAAGTACCCTGTGCATCCAGACTGCACCAAATTCAACTCTGTGCTCTGTGCGTGCTTAGCAAACAGAAAAGTAGTACATAAGATTAATGATTCTTGAGATATACCAACCACAGAAAGAACGAAAGAAAGAATGAAAGATTAAGCCTTTTAGCCACTAATAACTGATAACCCATTAATTACTAATTACTGCATAATACTCTTCTTGTGTTTCCCTAATTAAAGTAAAATATCATACTTAGTCCCTCATTAAATATCTTATTATATTTTATATAAATATTTTTTTTCCTAAATTAATTCTTACAAGCAATTCATTTACACTACTGCCATGCCAAGGTTATTTACATTAGCTCCAACCCAGACTTTACCCTGGATCATACTGTATGGATTTCTGGTTATTTCTCGGATTGTATCAGTCTGCTCTACCTCATCTCATGTTCAGTGATTGTTAGCTTACTTTCTTACTTTCTAAAGTAACCTGTTACCCATTTCCACTCTAGCTTTCACATGTTGATGTTTTCTCAGAACCGTAGCGCCAACATTTATTGTGGGATTCAGGTTGTGTAGCAATCTACTACATAGTACGTGACACATTGCAATTATATTGCAAAGCATTTTGTCATTGTATTGACTAATTGTTCTGTCAAGTTTCTTGGTAATTGGGAAGTACTTTGCTGTAATTTATTGTATTAATACATATTGGAGCACGGTGTTGTCCTTCTAATAGCATACCATGATGACAAGAACAAATCATCACATATTCATTATTACAGCAACATTCACAAAAAAGAACTCACAAATGGCCAACGTTCACTTGATAAAATGTACTGTATTTTTTCATTTAAATATGTGCATGTCCATCCCCTGCCTCCCCCACATTAAAGAAACTTTCAGTGAATATCTTTAATATTTTACCCACTTTTACAGCTTCTGTACAGTATTGTTGTTTTCATGAAATTCACATCTAGGGCAGCAACATCATGTTTTGCTAGAGGATTCAACAGCAAGCATAAATGGAGTGAACAAAAGGATTCAGTGGATAGAGGGTATCACATATTTCATGGGGGAATGTACAGCAGCGCAGCTATGTATATTACAAAGCATTCATACAAAGTAGACTCTAAGATAATAGAATTCAATACATTATATATATATTGACAATAAGCAAGCCCCATCCCGTCAGGTAATCAGCCAATCTATCAGAATGAACCGATTACCCAACAAACTAAACATTTTAACCAACTAAAACATTCGGACTACCGCTGAAGATTGACAGTGTTTTTGTATCTGATTGTGTCAGCAAATTTTTTCTCCTGAATGGAACACAGGAGATACCTGCTCAGTTCCAGGGACGATGCATGTCCAGAATCATCAAACTGTCTTCTTCAGCTGCCTTTCGGTTAATGTAAAAATTTTGAGCATTAATTCTTTTTAATTCTTTTTAAATGAAAAGTTAATTCTATTTTCACAGGATAAACTGCAGAGGATCAATAGCACAGTAAGGGCAAACAGTCCATATGTTATAGTCCAGAGATTTAAAGCTGCATATGAATTATACTAAAAAGAGGAATTTGTTTTTTTGTTTGTAAAGAAGTTTGAACTAAAAATGAAACAAATAACAAAAGGCAGAGTATGGTAGTGATAACAACCCCAAAAGGACCAATAAATCACTATCTACACATTGTTCAGGGACAAAATACAACTCCATAACAAATTCTAACTGATAGAATGCAAACACAGAATTTTAATTTCACTAAAGTCCTATATACCAACATTTTTAATTTCCCTGCAAAGTTCAGAATATTAAATTGGGAAATAAGTAGGGATGGCTGACACTCTGGTATAGACATCTAAGGACAGGACAGTGAACATACACTTTTCTCTGAAGCCCAAGTCTGTGCTCCACTCATCCAATTTCTGTATGCGAGTTCTTTAAAGAACTTCAACCAGAGGGGAAGTAGGGAGTTTCACTGTGGTAATTGTAGTCTGGGCACACTTTCTGCACCAGTTTGTAATCGGTGCTGTAGAAAGAAATGAAGATGCAGATAACTTTGAAAGGTTTGGAGCAGAGCCAGGAGACATGACTCTGGGTCTGCTCCTGGTAGCAGGTCTTGGATGGGTCGAAATTGCAAAGCGTGTTCTTGGCACCCTTCTCCACCTTTTCATACTCTATGCGGCAGTTGAAGGACTTTGAATCCTTAGCATCAATGACAGACTGCTGTGCTGCCACATCAAACTCCACTATCTTGGTGGGAGGGATCAAACTGACAGACACATTGCCCTGGCCTGTGGAGTTGTGGCGGAAGTAGACACTGAAGGTGCCGTTGCCATGATCTACAATCTTACCCGTGATCAGCAGGTTGAGTTTAACTGTTTTGATGTTAGAGTGGAAGTCACCCCAGCCAAACATCTTCTTGAACTTTCCTGTTTTGACCATAGGCCGCCGTTTAGCCCGTGGCCGAGAATCCTGCAAGTCTGTGGAGTTTCTTAGCCAGTCCCACAGGTCCTGCTCGGAGTATGGCTCTGGAGTGTCATAGCGTAGGTCCAAGGCTGTGCTGTTCTCTTTGCCATGTAATGTCTGTGACAGAAGCCTACTGATGGACATACCCTTACTGCTTTCTGTCCATATATGCTTTAGTGTGGATTTGGGGCTTCCTGACTTGACAATATCCGACTTTGAGGCGTTGGTACTTGTAACCTGAAGAAGAAAGCAAAAACAATTATCAGCTGGTGTGTAATGTTTCATGGGACGATGTCCATGTTCTAATATGTAATTTTCTAAATATTTTAAATATTTAAATGTTGTTGTGCAACTACTTTGTTGGGCTCTTGCCACACCTCAATGTATTCTTGAGGAGGCCTAATGAATGTGTTCAAGGTATTTCCTAAAAAAACTGTAAAGATCTTGTATTTTGTTTGTTATTTAGCTGTTACCTCTTTGGTAACAGTCTCTATTTAATGTCTTCTTTAATTTTCAGAAAGTTTTCTAGCATTTAAACAAATAAAGATAAGACAAAGCACATGCACTTTCGTCCACTTTGCAAAATGAAAGAAAAATCATTAAAGATTATTTCTCAAAGAAACTGGCAAATAATTAAGTACTTGTCTGCAATAAATACTGTGACTGTCCCCTTTCATAGCAGGCCCATGTCTACGTTACTTGTAAAGTTATTGTCACCAACTATAAATCAGTGCAATGGCATAAAACCACAGAAGGATACACTCAGTCATGTGCCTTCATGTCCTATCATGGGTATTGTTGAGTGCAACAAACAAAACCAAGACGTGCATGGCTTCCCCCACCTTAAACCTGAGCATAAGCCTTGCACTCAACATGCTACCACCCTAAATTTATTGATTTTTATGGACTTCACATCATTAACCCATTATCTTCTGCTTATCTGGGTCGTGGCCCCAGCATGCTAAACAAGGTTGTTCAAGATGTTCCAGTTCACAGCAACTTTTTCCAATTCATCCTAGGGGATCAAGGGCTTTTTTCCAGGACATATGAGACCCTGGATTCGAGTTTTATAATCATCTGTGTTTTTCATTTAGTGATTATCTAGCTCACACCACTTTGAGAGTGTAAAAACTTTAAAGCACTTTTTAATGAAAACATTGCAGGTTAGAGGAGTGACAAGCATGAGGACAGCTACCGATAGTTCAGGGAGTCAGAAAGGAACACAGACTCTAGGGAACACTGGGTCGTCCTCTGATTTGAGGATCTGAGGTCTGATTCCCACCCCCTTGCATTTGCAGTATCCTTGAGCAAAATATTGAACCCGAAATTGCTTCTAATGCTGTGCAATCCATGTTTAAAGATGTAAATAGTTTCCACTCCTAACCCCCAACTACGATGATACTGCACTTCCACCCATGTGCTGTATAAAAGTGTGTGAACAGTTAAATGTGACAAACATTCTAAAGTGCTTTGTGGAGTTAGACTTGCTATATGCTGGTCCATTTAGCATGCTATGTAAAGATAAATGTATCAACGTTCCATTCTCGTATTGTATGAGGAAGATAGACCAACTTCCCCAAATAAACTGCAATAATGTGTGAATGTGCATAGAAGACAAGTCTGAAAGTAAGTCATTTTAACTGCAAAATTAGTTATCATGAAAGAAAGCAACCCAAGGAGCATGGCCAGCCATCACCACAACTAACACTCAGGTTGAAACTGCAACTGCAGTACATAATACAATATGTAATAATATGCAATATGTAACGCAATACATAACCATGCCCCTCTTCCAAAACTTCAAGAGTGTTTCAGCTTCAGCTTATCTTTCAGCCAAATGTGAATTTTGAGTTTGAAACAATATATAAAACTTACAACAAAAATGACATATCAGCAAGCCACCAACTCACTACCGAAGTGAATATGCCCCCTCATCGCCAGTAGTGAAGCAGTTCATTCTGGTGTAACTGCAGACAACAAGGCAAACAGTGTTACGGCAATGAACTCTTGGGGATCTAATTTACACCTGGAAATGACAAAAATCAATGCACTAAGTATAACACCACAGAAAGCGGAGCTCCAAATCCTGCAGCATGGGCTCATAATAGTGAGTTGCAAAAGCAAGTTATAATAAGGATGTAACTGCAATAATATTGCCCATTGCCTTATTGAGCCAATTTGTATCACAACAAGGGAAATTATTTAATGACAGTCCTATCTTAAAGCTGTCCTAAAGCTTAAAACTTCTGCTTAGAAATTCAAATTTCAATTGCTATTAGTCTTAGTGTAAAAATTAAAGAATCCTGTGGAATTTTTCATAGGATGGGTGAGAAAGAAGATGGTTTCAGTTTAAGGCCCATAGAGAACCTGGTAATATAATTTAGAAAATATTGACTTTCACAGTCAAGCATGCAGTTTTCTGTAAAATTGACCAATCAAATGTATTCCACTCGGGTTAGTTATTATTTGCTGCAAGCTTTAATTTCAAATCATGATAGAAGATAGCGTCAAACTGGGAATTACAGTGCCGCAAGGTGAGAGTCACATCCAGTCACATAGAAGCAGTATTTGCTGTATCACAGATAAATACAGTGGCTGGTAAAAAAAAAACTAGTAACTAAAGAGTCATGCTTGAAACAATGATTGATGAAGCAAAGGTTTTTCAATATTTAGCACTGACAAGGGCCCCTTGTAGGGGAATGTGCTATTGATAGTCTGATTTCTACTGTAGGAGGTTACAGTACCCCATCTTCTTGAGGTGTTTGTATTTTTTTGGAAGACACATGGATCGTTTCTTGGGAAATAAGGTTTTGTTACCAATCAGTTGGCCTCTTCGAATTGAACTGCCTGACAGTTCCTCTGAACACCATGAAGACATGTAGGAAGTTTTACACATTGAGATGAAATCTGTGATGCAATGTATGTCACAGAATAGCAGCAGAATAACAATCAAGATATGATACTGGAAAGACATAATTTTTTTTGTATTTAGGCTTATGGATTTTTTTTTTAGCAGGAGTTTTATTTGAAAAATGTACATGTTTGTTGTCTCTTGTCTCTTCTACGTTCAAGGTTGTAATTCAATGAATTTTCTGTTGCGGTTCTGTTGTTATTGTGTGCTGCTCTGATCACACTGATCACAAAGCTAAAAACACACTTGGACATTGAGGCACAAATAAACATTTACAATTTAAGTGTATTGATTGAACTGAGTAGAGTATGTTTGCTGATTAACTCAAGGCTGGAATTTTGATCTGTTAGTCTGTTGGTCAAAACTAAAAAATCTTTAAAACTACTGGAAAAATTTCCATTAAAGTACGTATAGGCATTAATGGTTAACAGTTAATGAATCCTGCTGACTTTGGTCAACCTCTGACTTTGATCTGTGGTTCAGAGTTAAACATCTCAACAACTAATTTACCTTTGAATTTCCATTTAGATCAAAACACCCTTGACGCCATATAAGGCTGTATAAGTCTTGTTTTAGTATATTTCATTGAAAACTGCTTCCATGTAGGAGCCTGTCAAACAATTTTGAACACTTCACCTGTCTGTCTCTTTTGAAACCAATGAACAATTAATTGGCAACACTAGGAATTACTATGATTGGAAAATCTGGAGAAGAGATGCAACATTGATATTGGTGATCTGGGAAAGTGAGTGGAGCAGAGAAATTCCTTATGTTTCTAAGGAGTATTATCTAAAATCTTGCCCATTGGGGGTTCAAAAAAACAGCTCACAATGCTGAATAAACAACTCTTTGGGATGAGGTTGATTTGCCTTACATAAAGTGGCAAATTAAGCAGTCCTAGAATTATTTGTGGTAAAAGATATCATGAGACCAAAGTGATTCCAGGTGAATTTTAAGTTTTGATGTTTTTTATAAATGTTCCACCGTGAGGCATCCTTACTAAAATATTATCATTAATTCAAGGACAGATGACTACGGGGTTTTTTTTTCATTTTTGTTCATGTTTTTATGTTGCAGCAATTTAATCCAGTATGACTGAATAGTTCAGCAGTTATTAATTTTTGTTTGTCTGTTTGTTTGTTTGTTTAACAGTTTCTTATTTTCTATAGGTGGTTACCCTGTGTGATTAATAAAGATGTCAATTGATGATGTCATTGCTGTCACACACATAACTAATTAACATCAACCACACTGCCAACTGAATTTTTTGCCTGCAACACCTTCAAAAAAGATTTTGAACAGGGGCAAAGACTTGGAAAGTCGTTGAATGCTGATAAAACACCTGGAAAATTTTACAGGTAAGTAAGTTCATTTGTAACAGGTGATAGTGCCATGCTTGGATATAAAAGACCCAGTTGTTCACAAGCAACAATGCTATGAGTTCTCCACTTGAAAAAGACTGTATTACCATTGCCATGGGCATTGGTAACTTGCATATCTGTGAAGGCACCATTGATGCTGAGAGGCACACACAGGTTTTAGAACAACGTATGCTTCCATCCAGACAATATCTTTTTTAGGGATGTTCCTTCTTATTTCAACACAACTATGCCATGTCACATTCTGCAGGAGTTAAAACAGCATGGCACTACAAGAGTGTGGGTACTAGACTGGCCTGCAGTCCAGACCTGTCTCCCAATGAAAATGTATGAAGTGCAAATTACAACAACAGGACTACATTCTGTATTCATCTATATATTCTGTATAGATGATGATGATGCTATCTAAATGAATTTGAGGTAGTTACAGGAGAGAGTGTAGCCAGAGAGCATCAGATGGTAGTGTGTAGGATTATTCTGGTGGTGAGGAAGAGGAAGAGACCAACAGCGGAGCAGAGGATCAAATGTTGGAAGCTGAAAAGGGAAGACTGGTGAGAGGACTTTCAGGAAGAGGTTGAGACAGACTCTGGGTGGTTGTGAAGAACTGCCAGATGACTGGGTTAACTACAGCAACAATGAACAGGGATACAGGCAGGAAGATGTTCGGTGTGTCATCTGGACAGAAGATGGTTGATAGGGAGACTTGATGGTGGAACAAGGAAGTACAGGAGAGTATTCAGAGGAAGAGGATTCCAAGGAAGAAATGGGATAGTAAGAGAATGGAAGAGAGTAGGCAGGACAGGAATACAAGGAGATGCAACATAAGGCAGATGTGATCTTACAGAGATGAAGACCATTTGAACTTGAAAGCAGAAGAAATATATATATATTGTTAACCAAGACTTTGCACTCTAACAGAAATAAGTTCTACATCATGGTTGACTGTGTATACCTTCTGATGTTATTTGTTTCCATGGGAATAAAAACTCTGAATAAACAATATCAAATTTTCCATGTTTCTGAGTCTGCTATTCTGAGTCCAGTCTGGTTCAGTACCAGACAGTAGGATCTGGCCTGTGACAGGAACTTAAGGAAGCAGCTCATAGGAATTAATCGACGAACGCTGAGTTAGTGTCCAAAGTTAAATTTTTGGATAACAGAATACAGTGCATATACTCCACAAGCAGAGGGTGTTGCTGCGTCATCAGGGAATTCCTCTCCTCCGCCAGTTCCTGTACCTTGTGGCGGATCAAACATCCAATTATCAAGTCTCAAGTGTTTTTCTGGTGAGTCTGGTATTGCAGTAAGAGTTACATTTGTATTTGAAACAGCCTTCTTCTTGTCTGATAGCGACAATATTGGTTATATAATTTCTTACGCCTCGGGAAAGGCAAATGTGTAGGCCACAGCTGAGTGGACTAAGAGGTCGGCTGTCTTCAATTCTCTGAGTCGTTTCGTAAAGACACTGATTTTTCAAGGTCCCTGGTCCCTCCAGGTCGGTGTCACTACATCAAAAAAAGAAGATTGGTTCTGGACTATGCCACTGAGTTTCACACATGGACAGTGGTTGGAATCAGCCAGCTCTAGTGAACGTTTGCTACAATGGTTTTTCAGACCTGGTTAAGGATCAGTTATTATATGCAGACTTGCCTGTTGAGTTAGATTCTTGTATAATGCTAGCTTATGAGATTGACCGTCCGAGCATGAAAGTTGCCGTAACCGCTTTGATTTCAAATGCCTTTCAAAGAAGCCAAGAGTTATTGCTAATTCAGTGCCTGAGTTGCCATCTTCACAGGCAGGACAACATCACAAGGAGCCCATGCAGATCTGATGCACACACCTATTACCTGAGGAATGCCAGCATCGCATGAACAAAGGTCAGTGCATCCACTGTACACAATTTGGCCAATTTTTGGGCCAATTTTTAATAAACTGCTCCAGAAAACGATTTCCGCTGACAAACTTCTTGGTTAGTCCAGCTTCTCTATCCAAGATGTATCATCAGCAGTTCACTCTGGTCACGCTAATTTCCTTGTATTACTCCCTCTAGCCTCCAACCGTTAACTGATTCCGGAGCAGATGCTAACTTCATGGACTATTCTTTAGGGGTCGAGTTTGGTCTGAATTTGGAGCCTCTAGAGTCTCTGCCAACAGTGACAGCTCTGGATGGTAGGCTCCTCGTTATCAGGGTCTCAGTGATATAACTGTGAAGAACAGGTACTCCCTTCCCTTAATTTCTTCTGGTTTTGATCCTTTGCGAGGAGCTAAAGATTAAACTAAGCTTGATTAGGAAACACTTGCCATCTTGTTAGAAGATAGAAAGCGGATGAATGGAAGACCACTTTTAAGACTATTTGGTGATGTCTTTCTGATCTCATCTTTTTTTCTTATGTTCATGTTCCCAAGTTTGAAGTGTTTAAACATTTGCTAGAACACCAGATATTTGGTGAAGCCGAAAAATGCCAGTTTCACAGGACCTCGGTCCCCTTCTGGGGTTATGTCATCCCTAAAGGTAAGGTCGAAATGGATCCAGAAAAATAACAGCAGTTATTGATCAGCCAATTCGTACCAGCAGGAAGGAGGTTCAGGGGTTATTGGGCTTCACAAACTTTTATCCAAAACTTTATAGCTGCGGCTGCCCCTCTCCTTTCCAAACTCCTCTAAGTTGCAGTTCTCCTGGTCTTCTCAGGCTGATCGGTCATTCCAGATGTTGAAATGACTCTTCACCACTGCACACGTCCTGATCTTGCCAGATCCGACCAGAGACTTCATGGTAAAAGTGGATGTGTAAGATCTGGGGAATTCGGAGGAGTGATGTGTGAGTGAGTGAGGAAAAAATTGCAGCCTTGTGCCTTCCTCGCGTGTAAATTATTTCCCACAGAACGAAATTATGATGTTGGGGACCGGGAGCTGCTGGCCATTAAAGTTGCATTGGAAGAATGTTGAAGAATGTTGATGCCAATGATGATGCCTGTTTTATTCACTCCCAGAATGTTTCCAACTCCCCGAGCCGCCACCTTTGCCTCACCAAGCATATCTGTGGATTTTGTGACAGGTTTTCCACCTTCTGAGGATGACATGGTCACTCTCACTGTGGTTGGTTGTTTTTCCTAAGATGGCTAGATTCATTCCATTGCCGGAACTGCCATCTGCTAAAGAGATGGCAGAACTGTGCAGATTCCAGATTCTCTGCACAGTTTTTGGAGGCATTCTGCAAGATTTTGGTAGCCACAGTGAGTACATCTTCTGGCTATCATCCTGAGTCTAATGGACATACTGAGAGACTAAATCAAGGTGGGTTTAAGGTGTATGGCCTCAGTGAATTCCTCTTCCTGGTCTAAGGTGCTTTTCTGGATCAAGTATGCCCATAAGACTCTCCTCAGTGCTTAAAGCAAGCCATGCATCCACTGGGATTTCCCCTTTCGACTTGTGGCAAGATGGTAAAGCGGTCGTCCAGTGATCTGAGGGTTTCCGGTTCAAAGCCAGACCCTGCAGTTAACAGGTAACATGTGGAGACACTGAAACCCAAATTGCTCCTGATGCTCGGCCATGTGAATGATTAACGTTCCTGATGAGCAGGTGGCACCCTGCGAGGTAGTCAATGCCATCAATATATTTGTGTGAATTTGTGTATGCAAAAACCTGTAGTGTAAAAGCGCTTTGGGTGGCCAATAATGACTAGAACAGCGCTCTTTAAATTCGCTATTTCTATGGGTACCAGCATCCTTAATTTCCGGCCGAAGAGAAGGAGATTCGTGTTCCTGCTGCTCCTGCCATGATTCGTATGTGTCACCGTGTCCAGGCTCGAGCCTGCTGAAGACTTCTATTGCCTATAAGAAGGCAGCAGATAAGAGAATAAGGCTAGCTCCCTTGTATGTTCCTGGTCAAAATGTTTACTTATCTAGGAAAGACCACCCACTACACGTAGACTCACGTAAGTTTGCTCCACAATCGTCTGGCCTTTCCTTGACTCAAAAATTATTAATCCTGTTTCTATAAGGTCGGGTCTTCCCTTGTCCTTATGGATATAGCCTACCCTCCATGTCAGCAAAATCAAGCTAGTACTAGTTCTAGTTTAGTTTTCTGTTTCCTATTTTATTTTGGCAGTGTCTGGTGTTATCTTTGTTTCTGTCAAGTGTTTACTGACTTTGTGTTGTGCAAACTGGTGTTTTGTTTTCTTGTATTACCTTGGATTACCATGTGTATATAAACTGTGTTTCCCCCACTCTCTTTTGCTAGAACGTCTTGCTCCCTAGCAACAGGGTTTAAGTATCTCCTTGTGTTAGTTCTGGTCCACATGTTTAGATCTGTTTGTGTATTTGACCTGAGTCCTTTGCCTGTGCCTGAGTAACTTCCTGTGTACTATGTACAGAGAAAGATTGCTTGGGGAGGAAAGGCATAGCTTTAGGAGCCTTTCCACTTCTGACTGCATGCCAGATTCTGTATCTCTCCAGGTTTTTCAGGAATGGTCCAGCAGAGGAGTGAAAAGTCCATGGTGATAGAGAAATGGAATCCCAGCTATAAATTCTACAATCATCCTTAAAATTGACCAGGATCAGCCTAGCCACCAATAAAAGATAATTTGACAAACTTAGCTACACAAGGTTACAGTAGGTTAATCATACATAGCAAACATTAAACTGAAGATCCACAATTCCCATGGTTAAGATCATAAACACCTTAAACATGTCGATAAAACTAACACAACCTCTTCCTATCACTGTGAAGCAGAATTCACCAAGCGTTGGATTGTTCAACCACTAATAGGGAACATGAGCTGGGTTTAGACCTTAGCGAGAAACGATCGTTTTACCCTACTGATGATGTGTTGTTGCAATGGTAATCTTGCTCAGTACAAGAGGACCTGCAGGTTCAGACATCTGGTGTATGTGCTTGGCTGAGGAGCCTATGGTTCAAAGCTACCATCTGTGGGATTATGACTGAAAACTTCTAAGTCAGAATCCTGCCTAGAAGTTGCTGTAATACAGCAACCTAACACCGTAAATTAATAACATTAAGTACTATTGTAATTGTAAGTAAAGACTGTTCAAATAGTCACCCCCTGGAGAACACGTCTTTCTACTCGTTTGATTTTCTCATACTTGAGAAAATCTAATGAGAAGAAACAAACAGAAGGTGACTGATGTTCACAGTTCACTAAGTGGAGCTGCTGAGCTTCTCAGGGTATCTATCTTTAGCCTGGGGGTTTAAATTCAGAGAGCACTTGGCTGCACAGGCATACTCAGCAATCATTCCCTATTCAAACAGGTGATGTGGCCCTCTCATACTTTCCCAGTTCGGTGGAGGGCCAGGATTTATTGAAATTAATTTATGATAATGTACCTGCTTATGAAAAGGATGGTAAAACATCCACTTACTCAAAGTGCACTCTTTGGACTTTATCAAAAAATGAAATAAAAGTATATGACAAAGTACCTGAGAAGCTGTGGCTTTCAGAGAAATTTTCTCTTTTTCATCCTAACGAAAATCCCATCCTTGTACATATAGTCAGCTATGAAAATAAAAATCTATGATACAAGCCTGTACTATATCAGCATCAACAGCACTACAGTAGTATCTGAATTAAATTGCAACAATTGCAAGTAAATATTTTCATTTTCCATTTTCTGCTCTTGTTACATTTTATATACTAAATTATTTGGTTTTAATCTAATATTATTACCAATGCATTTTATGTTGCTGTAGCTGGTTACATTAATTTGAATACTGTGCCATTTAATTTACTTTATATTTTATGTTATTTTGTAATTCTAAATTTACATGAAATTTATCACCAAGTTTACAGCAACATAAAACTAGAATGATTGTATATGTTTAAGTACTAACACAGCGGGTAAAACAAAATCCAGTTCAGTGCATCAACAACTTGGAGAGGAATCCTAAAGTGATTTACTGTATGACCTTGTGGAGATCAAGAAATAATCAAGAATTATCCAGAGGAACTTTTTGAGGAAGAACCAGCATGCTGTTACAGTAGAATGGTTTGTTCTTTTAAAACAAAAACAAACATTTTAACAACCTTATAAATGACAAATGGTATGCTAATGGTACTGTAACCGCTTAATAACTCTGTGTCTGTCTCATGATTTATGTACAAACAAAACTGGCTTTTTTGTCATTTTGTCAGAATTCTTAGGGGAAAAAAATTCAGAGAAAAAAATTCTGAGATTTTGAGATTTTGAGAGTCAGAGAGTAATTGCTCTAATTCTTCCATCTTTGACAAAGTACAATGCTCTGTATGTTACAAGGGTGTCAGGAAGAAACCCTGTTTTTGAAAGGTGTTATATGAATAAAGTTTGTATTTTTTTGATTTTTGTTTGGGTCTAGATGGTTTGTGAATTGTTACCTCAAACTGACTAGTAGTTTCCAGTCCCAAGATTAAGATGGATAACACCACAGTGTAGGAGAATAGTAAAGAGGAAAGAAAGCCGTATGTGGTAAAGTGCTGAGTCACAGAAAGTAAAGCTGGAGCAACTGAAGAAGTCCAAAGGTACTGTTAAAATAAAGGTTTCAGACTCTCAAGACTATGGTGTTGTCTGCTGTGTACTATTTCACTACTGCAACACTTACTGAAAGTGGAGGAGTTGGTTTGGAAGCAAAGACATCCTCAGCCCTCAACACATTTCCCCTTGTCCCCATCCACACTCTGGACATGGAAAAGGAAAGATCTAAAACACTGGCTGAGGCTCTGTGAGTAAAGTTAGTCTCCCTCTGACCAGAGGATCTGTGATTCAGTTTCCTCTGCAGTCAGTGTTTTTCAGTGTTCTTGGGAAAGACGTTTGATCCTGATGGTGCTCCACCACTTTGTGAATGGTTTCCTCCTCCTGATGTAGATGACACTACACTTCAAAATCAGAAAAAGCACTCTGAAATGTCAAATAGACCTAAAAAACAAAAAAAAAAAACACTACAGAAGTATCTGGACAATGACACACATTTTTTTTTTATCATTTTGCCTCAATAAACCACCACAATGGCTTTAAAACACTGAAGATGTGATCAAAGTGCAGACTTTCAGCTCTAATATTAGAGGTTTCACAAAAATGTGGCATTTAACATTTAGGATTTTGCGTACCTGAGTATTATGAATATCCCCATTTTTGGCGGCTTGAAAGTATTTAGACTAATTTACATTTTCGGAAATATTACCATAGTTTTTAAAACTAAGATGAAAATCTTTTGCAGTCAATGATTGTCTGAAATCTGGAGTCCATGGACATCATCAAATTCTGAGTTCCCTCTTTGGAGATACTGTGATGTTTGTGGGTCTATCAGCCTTCAGTTTTGAAGTGAAGTGAATTGTTAAGCGCTATCCTATCATTTTGCAGTGTTTGCCTGAATGTGAGCAGAGAGCATAGCCCTGTACACCTCAGAATTCATGTTGCTGCTTCTGTCAGAAGTCACATCATCAATAAACACCTGTGAGCCTGTGTCATTAGCTGCCATATATGACACTGCCATAACACTGCTTACACCATGTTTGACACACGAAGTGGCATACTCTATATTAGAAGCTGTTCCTTTCCTTCTCTATACTTTTCTCTTCCCATCATTCTGATATAAGTTTATCTCAGTTTCATCTGTCTAAGAATCTGATTCTAAAACTTGGAAGTTTTTATTTGGCCCACAGTACGTAAAGTTGGCTCTGCAAAAGCATCAGCAGCATGTTTTGTTGAAACTAGGCAAAAACTCACCTTGGGCTCAAAGAATCATGGCATCAATTGCCAAGTTTATCTCTAAAGACATGCAACCATACAGTGTGGTTGAAAATTCCTGAGTTCAGCGAAATTATCCAACATTGGAGACAGAGAACCAGCTACCGAGCCGTCCACAATGCTCAGAACAGTGCATTTCAGCATTGTGCCAAAAGATGATGAATGACGTGAAGCTGTGGCTTTCCCAAGCTGAAGGAGCGGTGATCATGACGAATGGCTAGACTTTATGCTGAAATCAGGGGTATGTGATAATTACCTATCATCACAATGAGTGATAGTGTATAATAAGAAGAGTTTTGGTTTGCAAACCAGAGTTTTGATCACAGCACATCCTTGTTAAAATATTGGCACATTACTGCATGAAGCCTGCACAGAATGTAGAATCTCTGACAAGAATCCTAATTTATCCTTGAATCTCTTTCGACAAAAAAACTTACAGGAATCCTCACCTGCACTGTCCAGTATTCAGGTATTTATTTCACAGTCACGCTGGTTGAATTCTTTGAATTAAAAAAAAAAAAGTTACTGCTCCCAGATGATTCCTGGGGATTTCACAGCACTCTCTCTCCAAAAATGCATCCAAAATTGATATGCTGATAGATTGGTGTATATAAATGTTAAACCATTAAGAAATACTATTAGATTTTAAGAGTCCCACTGAGCAAATACTGTGGCGCAATGGAATAGAATGCAGTGCAGTGTATAGAGCCATTTTTATCAGTGGAGTTCTGAGGTTCAGGTGTCATCCAACATTTTTTGGGCCGAAGCCCAGTCTCTTTGCTGAATCCAAGACATGCCAGCTGTAGTTTACTCTCTTTGGGGACTGGTGCATCTGGTAAAGATGGCTGTCACCATGGCCAGCACATATCTCACAGATACCTGACCACGAGCCAGGCAGCCAGTTGGTTGCCTCCAAGAAAGGAAGGCTGCTGGGCAAGGCAAACAGCACAGTCTCTGTCTGTGTATTACTTAGATCAAATCATAAATTTGCTAAAGCATCTTCACGGGTCTGCTAAATGATCAAAAAGTTTATTTCATTTGAAGATAAATAAATACACAAATGAAATAAAATAAATAAAAATGTGCAAAGACAATTTGAGTGAAGCCAGGCAATTTAGCAATCTGAACCTGAACGGTGATCAGTTATTGGACAACTGTGGCAGCTACAGTTTGTTCATAACTAACATCACGTTTAGCTATAAGGGTGTCCATAAGTGCACCTGGCACCAGGACACCTAGGATGACAGTCAATGATTGCCTTTGTTGTTGTGTCAGTTAATTTGGAACCATATCTGCTGGGCACTCAAGTGAAGAAAGGAGCAAAGCTGTCAACTGATCACCATTTGGTGGTGAGTTGGATCAGGTGATGGGGAATGCCAAATAGACCAGTAAGGGTCGGCTGGGAACGTTTGGCTGGGGACCCTGTCAAACTGGCTTTCGACTCCCACCTCTGGCAGAGCTTCGACCGTGGTGGGGGACATGGAATCCGAGTGGGCCATGTTCCATGCCACCATTGCCGAGTCCGCTGTGTGGAGCTGAAGTAGCAAGGTTGCTGGGGCTAGTCATGGCAGTAATCCCAGAACCTGCTGATGGACACCAGAGGTGAACAGGGCTGTCAAGCTGAAGAAGGAGTCCTACACTGCATGACTGGCTTGTAGGATGCCTGAGGCAGCTGACAGCTGACAGCTAACAGAAGGCCAGGCAAAAATCCTGGTGTGGGAGGAGTTTGATGATGCAATGGAGCACAACTTTCAGTCGGACCTGAAGAAATTCTGGCAAACCAACCAGTGGTAGTAAGGGAAAGCTGCACCCTGTCCACAGTCCACATCGTGGGTTAGGAGCTGCTGAACTCAATTGAAAATATAATCGGGCAGAGTAAGGAATACTTTGAAGATCTCCTCAATTCCATCAACACGCATTCTGTGGGAGAAGCACAGCTTCAGGACTTGGAAGTGGGCTCTCTCATCACTGGGGTTAAGGACCCTGAGTCTGTTAAACAGCTCCACATCGGCGGCGGCTCAGGGGTGGACGAGATTCGCTCCAAGTTTTTCAAGGCTCTGGATTTCGAAGGGCTGTCCTGACACACCTCTGCAACATTGTGTGGACATTGTGTGGACATGTGGGACAGTGCCTTTGGAGCAGCAGACTGGGGTGGTATGTTCCCCTTTTTAAGAAGTGGGAGCAGAGGGTGTGTTCTTATTACAGAGGAATCACACCCCTCAGCCCCCCTGGGAAGGTCTATTTCAGGGTGCTGGAAAGGAGAGTCTGGCTGTTAGTCAAACTTTGGAAACAAGAGAATCAATGTTGTTTTTGTCCTGGCCATGGGACGCTGGATCAGCTCTTTAACCTCACAAGGGTACTGGAAGGGGCATGGGAGTTTGTCCAACCAGTCTACATGTGTTTTGTTGATCTGGAGAAGGCTTATGACCGTGTCTTTGGAGTAGTCCTATAGGGAGTGCTCCAGGAGTATGGGGTGGAAGGCCATTTAGTCTGTGTATTGTTGGAGCTGGAGCTTGGTTGGCATTGCTGGCAGTAAGTCAAACTTGTTCCCAGTTAGTGTTGGACTCCACCAGGGCTGCCCTTTGTGATTGGTTCTGTTCATAATTTTTAGGACAGAATTAGTAGGCACAGCCAATAGGTGGAGGGAGACAGGTTCAGTCACCTCAGAATTCTGTCTCTGCTTTTTGCAGATGACGTGGTCCTGTTGGCTTTTTAAACAGTGATATCCAGCATGTGCTGGGACGGTTTGCAGCTGAGTGTGAAGAGGAATGAGGATCAGAACCTCTAAGTCTGAGGCAATGGTTCTCAGTCAGAAAAGGGTGGATTGCCCACTCCAGGTCGGGGGAGAGTTGCTGTCTCAAGTGGAGGAGTTCAAGTATATGTATACTCCATTTTCCCCTCATAAATGAGTAGAAAATTGACAGACCGATTGGGTCGGTGTTGGCATTGATGTAGAAGCTAAACGAGTTCATTATGGTGAAGAGAGACCTGAGCTGGAAGGCAAAGCTCTGAATTTACCTATGGTCATGAGCTCTGGGTAGTGACTGAAAGAATGTGATTGTGAATACAAGCTGCTGAAATGAGTTGCCTTCATCATAGAGATAGGTTGATGTTGGATTTCCCCTTTCGACTTGGACGGCGGCTGTGGGTCAAATAGTGGAGTGGTCAAGTGATCTGAAGGTTCCTGGATCAAACCCAGACCCTGCAGTTAACATGTCGAAGTGTCCTTGAGCAAGACACTGCGCCCCCAAATGCTCCTGATGCTGTGCAATCAGTATGACTGAGTGAATGGTTAACCCTCCTTGCACTTGGCACTCTGTGAGGTAGTCACTACCACCAGTGTATGAATGTGTGTGTGAATGGGTGAATGAAAAACTTGTAGTGTAAAAGCACTTTGGGTGGTAAACAATGACTAGAAAAGTGCTACATAAATACAGGACATTTCCATTTAAACAGTGTCAAAAAGCAAGAAACCCTAGGCTTTGTTTTATAGTCAATGAGATGTACCAATATCATCTCCTCTGCTTTTTTACTTTTTTATAAGACAGGAGACAATAAATCTGAGATGAGATGAGCTACATAGTCTCCAGCTCTTTTGAAATGTTCCAATCTTTTAGACCCATGCACAGGGAGTTGCAAAGAAAGGAATAAAAGGCTGGCCTCAACACAATGTTGTGTTTGGCAGAAGTCTTATGAAAGCGCCATAGAATGAAAACAAAAAGAGTGGACAAAAGAGAAAAAAAAATGAACAATGTTAGTTTAACAATATAAGAAGAGAAGAACAGGCGGCGCAACCCTGAACATATGTCAAAAAGTACCATTTGTATCACTTTTTAAGAATGTACCAAAATATCTATTTGGTCAATCGTGATATTTTTGCTAACTCTCTGATATGTTTATCTTGTTATTTTAGCTTAATGATGGCCTCCTTCATCAGCCTACACTTGGAATCAACTCCAGTCCTTTAACCTGCATAATTTGCCATGGAATAATAAAGGATGATGCCATAACTGGCCATGAAACTGCTTCGAAGTGAATTGTCCAAGCAAGTAGCAACTGAAGACAGCTGCAGGAAAGGTTTGGCAAAGCATCTTAAGCAAGAAAACAGCATTTACAATATCCATGAGATCCAGACTTCAGTCAATTATTCAGTCATTGACTACAAAGAGTTTCATTTAAATATTAAAAATAATCTTTGTATTTATGTTACATTGTCCTATTTGAGCTTCTGAAAACAGGAGTCCACATTATATATTGCCTAAATGGCTAATGCAATGCTCTTTTGATATCACTTTAATTTAAGCCGAAAGTCTAAATTTCAATGACCAAGGCAACATAATAATAAAAAAAATTGTTCATGCAAATTATGTCTATATATGGAAGTGAGCGTTGAGGATTTACAAATTCTTGATAATCTTCAAGCACACCTACATTTCATGTCAGTAACCCTAAAACTAACATATTATTAATCATTAAAAAAAATGCAACGGGGTTTAATGAACCTGTAATGTTTAGTTGTCCAGTTTTAGTGGTTGGAAATCTAGGTTGAGTGGAGAATCACACACACAACACTAACACCCATGATGCCTGAGTTTGTGTCCTTATGTTATTCGCTTTACTTGTCAGTGGTTTGTCAATGTTTTGACTGATCAGTATGATGACGTATACAACAAGACAAGGCTGTTACATTTTCACAATAATACACAGTAATGATAAACTTTAGTCATACATTATAGAATCTTTCATAGATACTATACAACTCAAAGTGCTTTATAGAGAGAATAAAAGTCAACACCAGAAAAAAACAAATAAATTAACAAAAAAACATGAGAAGCCTTTGAACTGATAAGAAATATATGTTAAAAAAAAAAAAACAATGTAGAAGAACTCATTCAAAGGCAAAGAAAGCATTCAGTGAGTGTAGAACTCTGCCAAAGTCAAACAATCCCCAGAATGTCAGTGGACTGCAAATTTTACAAACAGGACAATGTTTGTGTTTCAGTTATGATGGTGTCAACATGCTGCTTCATATTACTATTAGTTGCCAGCCTTATTAGTTACCTCACAGTGACCACAGTGATAGTTACCACTATTCCCTATTTAATTAAAATTCTTTAAAAAAAACTTGAATCTACACTGCTCCATGATCTGGCTCAACACCAAAATCTAACTGATTGTTCCTCAGGCCATTTCTTACCTCTGCTGAAAATTTAATCGAAATCCCTCCCCAAACTTTTTAAGTTATCCTGTTAACAAGTAAACTAACAAAAATAAACTAACTTATGCTGGCCAAAATATTATCTCCTTGGACAAAGTAAAAACTTTTTTCATCTTCCATAATGAAAATGAGACATTGGCAAGTTAAAAAGAGATAAGATAATGTTAGTGCATCTCAAAAAATTTGAATATCATGGGAACATTTATTTATTTTTTTGTAATTTAGTTCAGAGTTAAACGTCAGTAGATTCAATAGTCCTTACATGTAAAATGAAATATTATAATATTTTAATTTTCTTCCTTTTAGGTTTAGGTCATAATTATTAATATTAAAGCAGTAAAATGCTTGAAACATATATAAAATAAAATTAAATGTTTTCTTCCTTTTTCTGAACAGCCATAACTCAGTGAGTAGGGTGGCTAGTCCTCTGATCGGAGGATTGGCAGTTTGATTCCTACACCTTGCAGTCAGAAACTGAAGCTGTGTAAATGGGTGTGAACTTTCACATTTGAGATTATATTATAATCCTGCAAACAACACTATGAACCTGCAAAATCTAAAAATACAGCTATCATAGACATCTATCAATTTATCTATCTATCCATCCATCTATCCATCTGAAACATATTCTAGGTGGTTTAAATATATATTATACGTTATTAAGTCTTATTGATAACCGACAAAATATAAGGACATAATGATATAAATTGAAAATTATTTATTGTTTTCATGAGTTCACAGTTTCAAGTTAGTACAGCCTAGAGGGAACAGTGATTGAATGAATAAGACTTCTTTCCAGACAGAAGTGCTGTATTTTTTATTTTTTTTTGCAGGTTTTGCAGTCCATTCTGAAGCATTAGTAGTTTCCCCTTTTCATAGGATTCTTTGAAAGCTTTAAAGTTAAAATTTAAATTAGGGCTATCCTACAAACAAACAAAGCTGTAATTTTTATCACTATACTAATGTCTACAATTTCTGTCATTTGAGACAAAAAAATCTTCACTCGCATGCTTCACTTTAGCACTTTCTGTACTGTAGTCTTTTGTCTTCCCCAGTGGATGTAGTTTTTCCTTATCACATCAATCAATGACTTTTTAATTAAATATAAGTTCCAATATCTTCCTGTAGATTGAAATGTTGGAGATTTACCCTAACCATAATCTTAACTCTAAACTGGCAAGCAACAAGATAGGCAATGCCTTATTGTTATTTGACAAGAAAACAAAAACACAAGTATATGTAATGTGTACGTATGTAATGTGAACAGTTAACTCTTATAAAGCAAACTCTATAATTCATTCTAGGTTCAGACATGACCTATTAATTTAAGTGAAACATAAAATATTTTCAACTATCATTGTCTTTGAGTTCACAAGTAGAGTTGAGATTCATCTGGGGAGATTCAGAGGTAATATGTCTCAAAGTCCTAAAAATCAAGGCCGCCTTTATTTTGTAAGCATGCAGATGACCCAAATACACATTTCACCTCAATTAAGACCTGAGGAGGGAGGTAAAAGGGCAAAGTGGCACCTGTTCTCCTGTCATATCCAGGGCTCCTCTGATCAGTGGCTCAGAGCATCCCACTGAGCTGTTTCAATGCTGAATTAATGATGGCAAACAAAGCCAAATCTTCTTCACAACCGCTTTGTGAGTTCAGTCTCTTTCCACTTTGGACCTCTCAACTAATCTTCAGTGCCACGCTTAATGAGATTTACAGTTTGTAAAGTAAGTGGAGCAATAACTCCCCCAGCACACCCTGGCATTGCCATTTCCACCATCACCTAGACTGCTTTTAAGCAACCATTCAGCACCCTCTGTCTAATTCTCCTCTAAAGGATGCATTATGAAGGATTTCACACAAATTGCATTGAATTATTCACACTGCAAACACACAGCTCAAAGAACTGTATGCGTTAAATCTGTGCTGTTTCTGCAGCTTCTTCAGACCTGGAGAATTGCAAACGTCACAAAAATAAGAACCATATCAACACTCGTTAAAAATATAACTGTTAATTCTGTTGCTTGCAAAGCAAAATATATGGAGGGTGTCACCCCAAGTCCAGCACCCAAATTGTACACTAATGAATGAATATAAGTGAATATAAGAATTACTCTACAGCAGGGGTTCTCAACAGGTTTCCCACTGGGACCCACATTTCCCATGGTCATTAAGTCGCAACCCACTTTTATAGAATTCAATCCAAGCAAATTTATTTTTCAAAAATAGCCTTTGAAAACACACGTATGTCATCTACTGTTCTTTATTCAATAACATACATATGCATATTTACATGTGCAAAGTGCATTTCAGAGGATGTTACTCAGAAACTGAGGAGGAACTTGACAACTGCATGAACAAAATTGACAAAAATAAAGCAGTCATCAAACTGAGCTTGAGGTATGGTGAGATGTGCCTTGAGAGTTTTTTTCAAGTTATTTTTGGCCGCAGCAATCAGCTACTGTGCTTCCTGGCAAACATTGGGAAACCTGTCCAGCCTGTCTTTGGAAACATGATTTACCTACACTGTGATCTTTTTCTTGAATGGAGCAGTTTTGTGTGAGCGTTCAAAAATATTGTGTCCTTTCCCTTGCATAGATACATATGTTCAATGTGTTGAGGTGCTCAAACACATCAGCAAGATATGCAACTCCTGCGAGCCAGATTTCATTGTCAAACAGTTCTGCATACAGGGAGTTGTTCTATGAGAGGAAGGTGGTGATTTCTGTTTTCAGTTTGTAAAAGTGTGAAAAAACCTTTTTCCTTGACAGCCACCATACTTCGGAGTGATACAACATCTGCATGTGCTCAGGTTGCTGCATGTAGATTTGAAAAGCAGCGGCTGCTCTTCGCACTCCGTTTATTGTGGTTCACCACTTTGATGACATCTTGCAAAGATTCATCAAGCACAGGCACCATAATCTTAGCTGCCAGTGCCTCTTGATGGAAAAAGCTGTGGTTCCATGTAGCATTAGGTGCCCTCTCCAGAAATTGCTTCCGCACACCTTAATGTTTCCTGATCATGGAGGCAGCTCCATCAGTTCTGATTCCCACACAGTATTCCCATCTCAGGCCCACTGTGCTCAAACACAAGTCCACAGTGTTGAGAATGTCATTTGCCTTTGTAGTGGTAGGGAGTTCTCTGCTGCAGAGAAACTGTTCCCCCAAATCACTGTCCCACACATAAACCAGTAAAATGGCATGGTTTGTTATATCTGTGGATTCATCCATTTGTAAAGCGTAGTAAGGGCTTGCCTTGGGGAAGATTGTGATCCGTGTTCTATGTTACCAGATAGGTCTTCAATACGCCAAGCTATGGTATCAATAGACAGTGGTATGTTTTTCAGCTAGTCCGCCGCTAATTGATCCAGCACCTCTCTTACCATGCCAATGGTGCCAGGTACAATAGGCTCTCCAGCTATTGTGTGGGGTTTCTTGGATCCTGGGACTACGGTGAGCTACGTTGTAAGACGCCGGGAGTGCTTGTTCTTGTTTGGCGCAAAGATACCGTCAGACACTTCTGTGGTGCCTTCAGCTCCTGGAGTCATCTTTGAAACAACTCCAGCAGGTTGTCTTGGCATGCGGGATGTTTAGTTTCTAAATGGCACTTACGTTTGGATGGTTTCATGCTCTCATATGCAAGTACTTCATTACATATCACCCACTAGGGTTTCTGAAGACAGCACAGAGGCACAAAGTCACGGCAGCACCAGAAAAGGCATTGAACACAAGATTGATGGAGGCCAGGGTGTAACACACCAGAGAGGACCCCAATGCAGACTGTTCGAAGATGAATAATAGAAGAACTGGGTTTTGACAGACATAGCAATCTCATGTGATAGCAACATGAAAGGAGGAAGAAGAAGCTCAAAAACATATTAAAGGTAAAGGTTTCCTCACATTTGTCGTAAGTGCTTGCACTTAGGGGGCCTTTCGGGTTTCCGTTACTCAAGGCAATCATCAGTCTATCAAACTTTTTAACACACTTGTTTATTTTAATGGGTGCCAATCTTAAAATATGAACCTAAAATATCTCAGATTCAAGCACTGTCACATCATTTTGAAAATAAATCAGCAATATACTTACTAGTGCACCTCAAAATATTACAGTATTTTACTTTATATGTAGAAAATATACTGTGAATATATGAGTTTAATAATAAGTTTACTTTTCAAATTAAATTGAAAAACCCCCACAAAAACAGAACTTTTCTGCAATATTGTAGTTGTTTTGAAATGCACTAGTACAGGTTGGTTTGGATGTTAAAAAGCATAATCATCATCATCAAGTGTCAGCAAGAAAAGAATTACACACTGAAGGGTTTTAAAAGTTTATTTACTTTGAATGACCTGCCTCCACATCCCCTGTGTAAATCACTTGATTTGTCAGTCTTTGGGACAAGCTGTATATAATAACTATTTAGTAATATGATAAAGACCAGTCTCATTCACTTTAGGATTTGCAATTACAAAATTAAGTTTGTTGTTTTTATGTTGACTATACAGTATATGCAGAATAGAGTGTACAGCCGATGACTTGGAGGGTGGTTAGTTACCACACTCAGATAAAAAAGGGCTATATGTCATTACTATTCATTAAATCAAATAAATCACTCACACTAAATGACCTCATCTCAAACCTATGACTATTTGTAATCAATATGATGTAAGAGCTGAAGGTAAACATAACTAATCTGACGCAAAATGTTCTAGTTACAGGCTCCTTGAGGGTTAGAATAGCTGGCTATTCCATTTTCTACAGGTTGTTGCTATACACCGTACAACATAGAGTGTGTACAAAAGCATATTATGCTGTTAAAATGTAGTCTAAAGTCTAAAAGTTTAGTAGTCTGTAGTCTAAAGATTCTATTTATATTCAAGTTTAATGCTTTAGAATTGATTACAATTTTGATGGTCTCTTAACAAAACTGTGTTAGTTCCAATGGGGTTCTTATTATTCAGTTTTATTTTATTTTTTTTATGATTCAACATGTCTATTAGGTTTTGGGTCATGTGTCTCAATGGGGATGAAAGAAAAAATTATATTTAATTTCTCATGAATTATGTTTGACTGAGTATAAAAAATGTGAATTGCATGTTTTTTTAATTTGTTTTTAATTGCGCCCTCTTGATATTATTGGTTGATTTCTATATCAATTTATGATTTTTGGCAGATCTGTTCACTTATGCACATTATAAATTTGAACCTATTTGGCATTGTGAAGTATGCTAGAAAGTCTTAAAAAGCAGAAATCCAAGAACAGGTGTAAGACAAAATCAATCTTCTTCCTCTTTCGGCTTTAGGTGCCTTCTAGGTTTTTTGCCTCCATCTCTCCCTGTCCTCTGCATCTTCTTCTCTCACACCAACTATCTGCATGTCCTCTCTCACCACCTCCATGAATGTCCTCTTAGGTCTTCGTCTTTGCCTCCTGCTGGGTAGCTCCATCTTGAGCATCCTTCTACCAATATATTCACTGTCCCTCCTCTGCATATGTCCAAATGATCTCAATCTAACTTTGTCTCCAAAACGTCTGACCTTTGCTTTCCCTCTGATGTGCTCATTCCTAATCCTGTTCATCCTTGTCACTCTCAAAGAGAATCTCATTATTTTTAACTCTGCCACCTTCAGCTCTGCCTCCTGTCTTTTGCTCAGGGCCACCATCTCCAAACCAAACAACACTGCTGTTCTCACTAGCCACTTGTACACCTTTCCTTTCACTTTTGCAGCTACTCTTTTGTCACAGATCACTCCTGATACTTTTCTCCACCCACTCCACCCTGCTTGCACTCCCTTCTTCACCTCTTTACCACACTCCCCATTGCTCTTAACAGTTGACCCCATGTACTTAAATGATGTACTTTTTCTACCTCCAGTCCCTGTAACCTAACCATTCCACTTGCCCTTTCATTCTCACACATGTATTCTGTCTTGTTGCAACTGACTTTCATTCCTCTTCTTTCCAGCATATACCTCCACCTCTCCAAGTTTTCTTCCACCTGCTCGCTGCTCTCACTACAGATCACAATGCAAACATCATAGGCCGCGGAGATTCCTCCCTGAGCTCATCTGTCAGTCTGTCCACAACCATAGCAAACAAGAAGGGGCTCAAGGCTGATCCTTAATGCAGGTCACCCTGTGTTCTTCTCTCTTTTGGAAGTAGACATTCAGCACAGCCATTTCAATCCTTTTTTGCTAAATCCACCACCATCTGTCCTTCCAGGTTCCTTTCCTTAACACCAAACCTGCCCATCACATCCTCATCACCTCTGTTCCCTTCACCAACATGCCCATTGAAGTCTGATCCAATCACCACCCTCTTCTCCCTGGAGGTACTCTCTACCAATTCCTCTAACTCAATCCAGAATTTCTATTTCTCTTCCATCTCACAGCCAACTTGGGGGGAATAGCCACTGACAACATTTATCATCACCACCATCATCACAACTTCAATTTCCAGCGTCATACTCATGATCCTGTCTGACACTCTTTTCTCCTCTATTACATTCTTTGCATACTCATCCTTCAGGGTCAGGCCTACTCCATTTCTCTTCCCATCCACACCATGATAGAACATTCTGAACCCTGCTCCAATGCTTCAAGCTTTGCTGCCCCTACACCTGATTTCCTGCAAACACAAAACATCTACCTTTCTTCTCTGAATCATGTCAGCCAACTCTTTAGCTTTGCCTGTCATTATGCCAACATTTAGAGCTACTACACTCTTGACTTTCCTCTTCTCTGTCTCCTAACGTGTTTCCCTCCTCTTGTTTTTCAACAAACAGTAGCTGCTGTAACTATCTCACGGTCATCATTAATAAATTCTTTATTTAAATATTAAGTCATTGTTGAGTGATTTCTTGTCCAAAACGACTCACTGACTGTTTCCTGGCTCTGGGCAGGGCCAGGTGGTGCCCCAAGGATATTGATTATTAAAATAAAATTTTATTAATGTCTGCTACAGCAGTATGATGGCATAGTACAATATAGTGTAAACTGAAGACACTCCTCAAGCATAAAGCATTCTGATGCTATTTTAGCACATGGTATATATAAAAAGAATACAAATAATTAGCATTAACTAAAATAAAATTTTCTTAATAATGAATCTATGAAACATTCGGGAACCTTGCCAATGTCATCTATTACAATTGAATTCACAACAGCTGCTTCCTATCCAAAGCATGGCACACAAATGTGGGGGAAGGTCGGTTTTATTCTAATGAAGCCAACGAAGTGATCTACTGCATTTCAGCACTGCAGCCTCCTAGAGGCTGAATGGTTTAGGGCCCACCACACAACCTTAATGTGGATTCTGAGTAATCTCAGCTGTAAATAAACAGCAGCTACTCTGAGATTAAGCAGAGTGAAACCCTTGGGGGTTAACACTATCTACACTACTTATTTTTGATCATAAACCTGGTAGGTTTTGGCAATGGTTCTTCTATTCTGTCTGCTAATGGGAAATTCAAAGGCCTCTGTGGCATCTGAAGCCAGAGGGTGGAGGCCAAGTGAACATCATGGTCTGGATTTCATGCAGTGTCTGTTTCTCTGTGCTTCATCAAAGTAGGGCAAGCAGAACAATGTGAGCTGTAAGCTGTTACCTGATGACTAATTGGCCCTTTAATTCAATATCAGATCAGTCCTTCACTTCATCAGCTCTGAACTGACTGAGTGGGCTCACAATATCATTGTATCAAAGCAGGCTGCACAGTATGGTATATAATAAGGGTATTCAATCAAAATTCAGAGAGGCCCCAGGATAAAAAAAAAAAATAACCCATGCAAAGTTCCAGAACACCATAATGTCCAACTACAATTATGATTAATGGCAATTTATGTTGAAAAATTAGTTGTATCAATGTCTGTGACAGTCAACAACTGTCAAATCAAAGAAAGTCTGTTTGAAAAAATATTTATTCTCTTCACGTTGACTAAAGAGATCTTAAGTAAGAGGTCTGATAAAGAAATAAATGAGCTCAACTAAGGCTCGCCAAACAATTATTAACATGTTGTTGAGCAGTGAAAGAATGTGTTAGGATTCCTATGGACCAATCAGATCGAGCACTTAGTTTTCTTTTTTTTTTCATTTTCTGTGTCTGTAGGTTTAAAATGTTGATTGTAGCGATCTAGTAATTGTACTTTTTTTCCATTTGAAACTTGCTCAACTTTCACTTAGTGAAAAAGAAAAACTTGAATTCTGAAGGTGCACATACTGTATGTATTTTTTATTGACAACAACGGCAATAGGTATAGTATTTTGTTTATATCTATTTACACTTTTCTATTTTTTAACTTTGTTTACTTAACTCATTACTCAAATGAAACTATGTTAGGAATGGTTTGTATTTGCATCGTACGAGCAAGTTACTTTTCTCGTTAACTTTGCTTTAATCTAGAAACATAATGAGTTAACTACTAAAAAACTAACTACTAAAGTAACTACTCAATACTCTTTGGAAGGTATGTACAGGTGTTAAAGTCCAAGTGGCAAAGGTTGCCACTGAGACGCTTTGCTTCGAACCAGAGTAAGATAGAAAGGACAAGCTTGGACTAAGCTTGACTAACTGACTTAGTGGCATTAATATCGTATGCCCTGACACCAGAAAAACAAAGGGAAGTGAGCACATGTAAATAATTTTCTATGTGCTTGATCCCTCCTTCTGTCTTTACATGGTATAGTACATATTACCTACTCTAGAATCTTGGATATGTGACAAATCCAAATATCCTTCACCATTATTCAACTTTGCTTTCCTAAAAAGAATTAGATTAAATGTTATTTGCAACATCATCAACATCAAAAACAAGCACTATTATTTGAACAAAAAGTTCACACCTTGAATACATCAAGACCTTGACAATTGTCCAGCAGTCTGATGAGGCTTTTGTAAGAATAATGTCGATTTGAAATGCCGATTGTCCTCACAGTGAACCATCAGCCGGATGCTGTGTGCAATTAATCAGGGAGGACATCAGTGACTGACATCATCAGACTGATGAGAAAGTCTGAGTCTAATTGTCCAGACAAGAGGGTGAAGGCTGGACTGCGGATATATGCATGATTATGTTTATGAGCACATGCCTAAACTAGAAAGACCTGCAGGATGATAAAGTGCAAAAACTCTGGGGAAAAAGTAAAATTAGTTTAAGGATATGGACATTTAGAGGCGCAGAGATGGAGTCTGAGTCAGAGTGGGGAGAGAAGAGAAGTCAGTGCATCATGGAGTGTTCCCCCAGCAACCTATGTCTATAGGAGCATAACTAAGGGCTAGATAGGCCATTCCTAACTACAAGCTTTATCAAAAAGAAAGGTTTTAAGCCTACTCTTAAAATCAGAGTGTGTATCTGTCTAGTTTACTGAGACTGGAAGATGTTTCCACAGGGGAGGAGCTTGATAGTTGAAAGCTCTGCCTACCAATCTACTTTTGGAGATTCTTGGGATCACCAGTAACCCTGCATCCTGGGAGTGTAAGGTTCTGGATGGTTGATAGAGTACTATGAGATCTTTAAGATAAGATGGTGCCTGACCATGTATAGCTTTGTAGGTGAGGAGAAAGATTTTGAATTTAATTCTGAATTTAACTGGGAGCAAGTGCAGAGAAGCCAGTATGGGGGCAATATGGTCCCTGATATTAGTTGTAGTCAGTCTTTAAAAGTCTTTAAAATCTCATTAAGGCAGTCTGAAAATAAACAATTACAGTAATCCTGCCTGGAAGTAACAAATGCGTGAACTAGTTTTTTTACAGCTTGTTGAGACAGAATGTGCCAGTTTTTAGCAACGTTACGGAGGTGAAAGAACGCCGTCCTTGAAATCTGATTTACATGTGAGTTAAAAGACAGTTCCTGGTCAAAGATAACACCCAGGTTTCTAATAGTGTTGTTGGATAATGAGTGTATTATGTGTTTAGGGCCCAGCACAATTATTTCAGTTTTTCAGAGTTTAACAATACAAGTTATGAGACATCCAGTTTTTAATGTCCTTAAGACATGTCTGGAAATCACCTAACTGATGGGCTTCATCTGCCTTCATTGATAAGTATAATTGTGTTTCATCTGCATAGCATTGAAAATGTATAGATTGCTTTCTAATAATATTACCTAAAGGAAGCATGTATAGAGTGAATAGTATTGGTCCAAGTACAAAACCTTGTGGGAATCCGTGACTAACCATGTCATATCTTGATTATTCATCATTACCATGAATAAAATTATATCTATCAGATAAGTAGGACTTAAATCTTCTTAAAGCAGATCCTTTAATGGCAATTTCTTGTCCCATCCTCTGTAGTAAGATGTAATGATCAATAGTGTCAAAAGCTGCGCTAAGATCTAATAAGACTAGCACAGAGATAAGTCCCTCATCAGATGCAGTGAAGAGGTCATTTGTAACTTTTAACAGTGCTGTTTCTGTGCTGTGATGCTTTCTAAAACCTAACTGGAAGTCTTCAAATAGATTATTATCCTGAAGAAAGCCACATAGTTGTTTAGCTACTGCTTTCTCTAGAATCTTTGAAAGACAGGGGAGGTTGGATATTGGTCTGTGGTTGGCTAACTTCTGGGTCCAGTGTAGGTTTTTTTTAAGAGCAGTTTAATTACAGCTACTTTAAAAGACTGGGGCACATAACCTGTTACAAAGGATAGATTTGTTATATTAAGTAGCGGAGTGCTAACTAAGGGTAAAACGTCTTTGTACAGTCTAATAAGTATGGGGTCTAGTATACAAGTTGACGATTTAGATGAAGATAATTTTGTTGTTAATTTATGAAGGTCAATTGGATGGAAGCTTTCCAAACACATATCACGACTAATACCAACCTCTGGTATCGCTTTCCCGTTAAAATCATCCAAACAACTACAGAACCTAATCTTTTATCATTTCCCAAAACTTGATATTGTGTATGATGTTTCACTTCTATGAACATTTGAATGAATCAGTAAAATGAATGAAAAAAACACTGACACAGCATTGCTCGCCATCCTTTTATATCTCTTTTATGTCTCACCATCTCTGCTCCTCTAAATGTCCATATTCTTATACTAACTTTACTTCTTCCCCAGAGCCTTTGCACTTTATCATCCTGTAGGTCTTTCTAGGTAACAGTGGGAGCTGCTGCGTTGGTCCTACCTGATGCCTACTGCTCAAGTTAGGACAGGAGATCCTGTGACTTGGATCCTAGGCTGGATTGCCCAGTCTAGCCCATGGATTACAATGACTTCTGGACCAACATATTATACCCATACTATATCTGGATTTATAGACTCATATGAACTCAAACATTCTTAGTAAACTGTTATTGTCATGTTATTGTGTTTTGTGACATCTACTGCACGTCTGTCCGTCCTAGGAAGAAGGATCCCTCCTCTGTGGTTCTTCCTGAGGTTTCTTAATTTCCCTGTTTAGGGTTTTTTAAGTTTTTCCTCACTCGGTTTAAGGGTCTAAGTGCAGAGGGTGTCACATCTGTACAGTTTTTCAAAGCCCTTAGAGATAATAAGTAAATTGTGATTTTGGGCTATACAAATAAAATTTGATTTGATTTGATTTGATCATCCTTTACCCCTCCTGGAACCGCCACCTTACCGTGGTGGAGGGGTTTGGGTGCCCTAATGATCCTAGGAGCTATGTTGTCGGGGGCTGTTTGCCCCTGGTAGGGTCACCCAAGGCAAATTGGTCTTAGGTGAGGGGCCAGACAAAGTGCGGTTCAAAGACTTCTATGATGGTAAATAATAACAAGGACTTGTGTACCCTGCCCGGAGGGATACCGGGACCCCGCCCTGGAGCCAGGCCTGGGGAAGGGGTCCGTAGGCGAGCGCCTGGTGGCCGGGCCTTCTTCCATGGGGTCCGGTCGGGCCCAGCCCGAAAAGGAAACATGGGCCCGTCCTCATGGGGGCCCACCACCCACAGGAGGA
>KV751397.1:719329-735307 GCA_001698575.1 Mola mola
GTGGGCTTTTAAAGTTTTAAAAGACTGTGAGTGGTTATATAAAAACAAACCTGGATAGAGTGGCTACTTTTAAGTGCTAATTTCAGGATTTTATTCTTTCAGTTCAAAAACAAATTTAGATTTTGAGATCTGTAAATGAAATGGTAATTTTAGTGAGTTGCCATTTCTTCTTAATTTCTTCTTAATGATTCCTGTTAAAACACACACACACGGACACAATTGAATCAAATAGAGAAACAAAACAAAAAAAAAAACAAAACTGTTCTGAGAGAGTTGTTTTAATTAGGTTAGGTAGTTAGTTTTAAAAGCTAAAGTGGATTTTCCTAATTTCTTTCAAAGAACTGCTAAATGTTCATAAATAGAACTTGACGATGCCTTACTTCCTTAATCTAAACATCAGCCTCACAGTTTCTTACTGCAATATAAAATGTTTAGTTAACTACAAAGGGCCAAAACTAAAAGCAACAACCTAAGTCAGAATCACAAAAACAACAACTAGAAATGAACATCTAGTTCATATCCTCAGTGTTTTTCCTAAAAATGCTGTGCTTTAACATACCCTAAACAATATAGCATAATAATTTCTTATGTCCTGATAAACCTTATAAGATATTTATGATCCCCATCCCTGCCCCTCACCTCAGTTGATGCCACATGATACAAAGTTCAACTGGATTAAGTTTGGCATTTCCTTTCCTTAAATAGTTTTCTATTACTTGTATTTATTGGTTATTGAGTTATAACCTAAAAAATAACAAAACAGCTCTTACAACAGTAGAAAACTCAGAGTAGGTTGTTAATTACTGTACATAATGGCCCAGTAAAATTTATGTCCGAAAATGCCCTCTAGAATGACACTTGGACGAACACCATCTTGTCAATTTGGAATACTTTGAACAACAAGAGTCTACTTTTGATAATGTGTTATTAGTCACAATTTATATACTGAAAGTAAACCTTGAAAGCAAATCAACAAAAATCAAATGGGACATCCAGCAGGATGCAGCCCTATGCAACAGCAATGCCCCAAAATCAACAATCCCCACCCTCGACAAGAATACCAGCACAGTAATTCTTAATCATTCACTTATTAATTGTTTCTTCATCCCTCATTCTGTCGAGATTGGCAGTACAGGTTACTACTAATAATTACTGAATTTCTGTGTTGTACTGCAGCTTAACATGCTACACCACAATATAAGTCACTGATAAATAAATCAAACATGATGAGGACTTGGCATCGGATGACTAAGGAAATTTGTGTCCTTTTAGCTGGTATGTCTCCATGGCTTGAATCTCTATCGCTGATTTTAATTCAGATTGTTTTAACAGTATGTGAGCATGTGTAGACAGTGTATTTACACAACACATGGGATTCATTTTCTCTTCTTGAGGTAAAAAAACACAAATTGATGGCATGGGAATGATAAGTAAATAAATCTAGAAAATGGCAAACAATAAGAAGCACATCTGATTCCAAGGAAGGAAGGCAGCATAGGAAGTTGATGGTCAGCTTGATAATGAGTCTGAGGAAAGGGTCAGAAAAAAAAGTCAGAGTGTGCGATAGGCAGACATAGAGACAGAGAGGAGCAGTAAATGAGAAAGAGAGATAAAACCTAATCCTCCTCTTCCTCCGTGCCTTTCACCATAGCGACGCCTCTCTGAAAGATGACTCTTATCCCTCTGACACGTGATTGACAGCTGTCAGCTGCATAAACATCCTCCATGTGGCTGTTTTCTCTGCCCTCTCTCTGCTTCTCTGTGTCTCTGGAAATCATCCGCGGGAAAAAAACAAACAAAAAACAAGTAGAATTGTATTTCTGAAAAATCGATAAGACCACAATCTCCAGGGAGGCCGTAGGTAATGAGGCCCTGTCATTTGCAGTGTTCTTGAGATGATAAGAACTGTAATAAGTCAATTCCATTATGGAATGGCCAAGCTAGGGAAAACGGACACAAAGGCCTGCTCTGTAATATATTGATTAATTAGTGAGGAAAAGTTACATTTAAGTGTGTTTGCAGTGAAATTTATTTCGTTATCAGTAAATATCTACACCATAATTATATTATAGTGTCCAGCAGTGGAGGGAGTGTACCCTGAAAAAATGAACCCATAGCAGGAATTTGAAACAGCTGCAGCTCACTTAAATCAGCGGAGTGTGGCTGATTGGCACATAGCAAATCATGTCTAATCAATGATAGCAATCATTCACTCACTCAAGACCAGTATGTTGGAAACTAGACTAGTTTTGACTATTCAGCCACTTTGTTCCATGCAGTGCTTTTCTATGCCTTTCTTGTTTGTTTGGTTTAGAAACCATGATTTCAGTTTCTTTATCAAAAATATTAGAATTAAACTCATTTACTTTACTAGATGTTATCAAGGCAATAATAAAAATCTTTTTTTTTCATCATTTAATTGTTTAGTTTTTTAATAAGCTTTTAAAACTGCTCTAACCAAAGATTCATATGAAATGTTGCACATTTCATCAAAGAAAAGAGTATTTATGTCATAAAAGCCTGACTTTCTAAGTCCAACAGATTGGAAGTGATAGCCACATACAGTGAACAATTAAAGCTGCAATTAACAAGCTGCAATAAAAAAATATTTTCATATTAGCAATAGGATAAATGACTATGCATATTATAAAGGATAAACGTATTAGTATTGTAAAGTAATATTACAGTATTGTAGTATTTTTACCATAACTATTCCATGGGAAGATTTTGAAACCAATTCATCAAAATTGTATAATTATTTGGGCAAATTCAGCTTTCCTTCTTTGCATATCAGGAGTATATTTTGATTCTAAAATGACAAAAGATGCTAATCTTTACTTTTTTCTTTAGAGGCAGAGAGTTAACAAAGATTTTCCATTGGAGGTAAACGTAAGTGACATATGTAGTGACAATCTTCATTCTGCTCCTCCATAGCTGCATAACGTATCAGCTTGTTTTTGCAGAGTGACAGCGACATCAAAACCAGACAGTCCTGACTGACTTGTGGGTGCTGACGACAAATTGAAACACTTTAGTCATAAAGTATTAAAGTCCCTCATACTCCCATTACTTCGCTGTCTTCTTTTCTTTTTCTTGCTTTGTTCCACATCCCCTTATTTCTCACTTCATCTGGCTTAGCACTACAAAGTCCGAAAGCACACTACTGTTCAGATTTAAAGATTGGAGAAGGAGAGCACATTTAGCACATGGCTAACTACAGGGTTCAGAGCCCTCTTTAAAGTAACCAGCTACACCAGCTATATCTTTCAGTCTTTCTGGTAACAGCAGTCCCATACACTATGGAAAGAAGTGTAAATATTCAAGTTTTACTTAAGAGAATTTCTATAGATTGATGATCAGTTTTAAGATTAATGTGGTTCTTCTTTCCAGCCTGGGCATTTTCGACATCAGCGTTTCATATTTTACTTACTTAAACATAAATCACAAATGTACTTCTGCTATATATTAAATGTTGCTATGTAAGCAGATATCTGGATGTTTCAATAGATATAATTTTAAGGTTTTTAAGGTTAAACATGGTAACACTATTGTTATTAATTACTATATCAGCTCCTTCTAGCCCATTAAACAGGCTCCCCCAGATTCAATTTAATACATTTCAAATGTAAAATAATATCCCACTGCCAAAATTTGGTAGGTTTGATGTGGAAAATTTGGCTAAGTGGTTCAGACGGCAGGTGCACAACATTACATGATAGGCCTATAACATGAAGCATCCACTTTACAGTGTACACTAAACCAGCATCATCAGACAGCTTTTAATAAAAATAAATCTCCACTTCAAAGCAACTGCGCTTTGCTAATTTTAAAGACTTTAAAGGACGAAGATTGTCAGTATGCATTTCAAGAAAAAAAGTCGAAGGTTGAGAAAAAGATTAAATGTATTTCAAATAATGTTGAAATATATTTTCGTGAATAAAAAACAAAGTAGAAATGTTGAGAACTTACAGTCGATCTTTTAATACTGTGAAGAGGTGGCCACATTTCTGTGAGCGGTATCAAGTATTCATGAGTAGACCTCTGTACAATTCAGAAGGGATATGTAGTATCACAAGACACAATAAAACAATTGATGAAGTTGCTTGATCTTGAAGATGTGTAGTGCAGGTGGTGACAGCATCTGATTAAATTGTATTTCAATGTCATTCTCATCATTTTAACTTTATTCTCCACATTATGACTTTATTCTTGAAGTTCATAATGAAAAAAAATATATTTTTCTTGTATTTTTTTCTTATGCCTCTTCTTAATCTTCTTCCATAGTACTGTTCACCATATTAATTGAAAGTAAAAACAGGTTGGCTGGCTACAAACAGGCTTCTCCTCGATTTTCAGTTTTACTGAAATGCTGGTCAGTATTCCCAGGACAGCTGAACAATAAATAAATCACATCACTGAATAATAAATGTTACATTTAATCTGATACAGTGTAGCAATCTCATTACTCTGACAACACACTGTCTGTTTGCGTCCACGCCACTCCACATCAATGCATGTTTAAGTAGGAAGAGAAGGTGAACGAATAGAAACCTCTCAACTCCTATCATTCGCTGAGAATACAAGGATGACAAACCTTCGTAAATCTAATGGAAATTTAGCTATACTGTATTTCATTTAGAGGAACACGTGCCACATATAATTTTTGTACGGGGCAGTTTTAGCTGGCCAGATAATAAAGGTGGTGGGGGCACATGTGTACAGGGCCACTTGGCTCTGCCTTAACCCAGACCATAATATATACCAAACATTCTCACGCCACAAACCAAAAACATACTCTGACTGTGAACTGTAACATTTTTGTAAGATATTGACAAATGTGACAAAAATATACTGGATTACATGCTGTTCATCACAAAGTGATGTAGTTTGTTTTTTGAGTTATTGTATCTACCTTTATTAAAGTTAAGTATTGGGAAATCATGGGCAGTGTGTGAATAGGAGTCATTTAGAAGGGCTGGTGGCTTCATAGGCCCGATCTTTATTTAGGATGGAGTGAAAAGACTATTTCATTTGTATAAAAATATTAAAATTAGGTCTACACTGAAGCTACAAAAACAGGTTCTATCAATCAAAATATTTCCATGTCCTGGAATTTAAGTGTAAAAGGCTGCGATAAACAAAAAGCAACACTAGAAAGAGATTAACTGAAATTAAAAAACTGTCAGTTTGATTTTGCTGATATGATAAAAAGACATTTATCATTTTCTGTAGATAGTTTTTAAAGACCAAAGTTTACTAATCCTGCTTTGTGAGAGAGTCACAAAACTTGTGACTGCAGTCATTTTCTGAAAAAGGGGCCATGGCTGGTTACATTGGAAAAGTGTAATATTGAGTAACATCCTTTCGCATTTCACTCCAGTGACAACCCCACAAAAAAGAAAGTCCAATATTGCGAACCTATTTGTGGGTCTTAACCTTGAAGTGAAGCAGTCACATGAGTGATCATTACTCATTGATTTTTTTCTATGAGTTATCCATACATGTCTATGGAGTGGGACAGCAGAGCCAGTGTGGCTGGTCAGAGTAACTTAACAGGATAGAAAATCTAAAGCAGAAGATAACTGACATGGCTAGTAATTCCCATCAGTGGGTAACATGACTGTCAGACTGTGTAACAGACGTGAGCTTCCATCACAGCAGACGCAGCAGAGGGAGGCATTGCCACCTCCCCCACCCCCACAAGGTACACACACACACACACACACACACACACACACCTCCTCCCCCTCCTCTAAATTTCAAACTCCTGCTCCCCCAGTGAGAAGGACAACAAAGCAGCTTGCTCTGTTTCACTGGTCAGTCAAGCCCATCATCAGGTTATAAAGCAAGGCAATACATTACTGTACAACTCCAAATCCAAACCCTGCCTTACAATCAAACAAGAGCTCAGATGGTGTTATTCATGCAGTATCTGTTCTCCTTTGTTAATTCAGCCAGAGGAGCTGTGACTGAATGACATCGCTATATGGATATCACACGACCCAGTCATGTACTGTAAAAAGCGTGGATTTTTAACAAGACATATATTTCTTAAAATTCATGAAAATTTGAATTTCTGTAATTGGGTATTTTCTTAGCAGAATTTATATTTAAAAATCAGCTGAAAATAACATAAGAACCATCAAAGACTTTTGAATCATCTCATGTGAATGCAGATATTAGTGCGAGCATTGGAGAGGCCTGCTCTATCACTTCAGCTGTGTCAAGTTGGAGGCATGGTGGACCCTGTAGTCACAGGAGTACCTGGGGATGTAAAGCAGGTTGGATGAGGTTATCTAATCGCCTCCTTCCTTCAGAGACACCTTGCTCCCAGTGCTGCTTCAAAGTGCTGCTATCAAGGCACCATATGCTTCACCATAAACGGATTGCTCTATGCTGAGTTTAGGGAAGTCAGGAGTGGGAGGATTGAAGCTTCCCTTAAGATTCAAATCTGGTTTGGAAGCTGCACTGTTTTTTCTGAGAACAACGTCCTTCAATTGGTAGTTCCAGCCTTGTCCTTTGAACTGTGGATGTGATTGAAAATCTGAAGCGGCACACAGAGGAGATAATAAAGATTTAGTCATTAATCACAGACACTGACTCCGCCTAACATTCCATACACACACACACACACACACACACACACACGCACATGCAAACAATCACACTCAGTGAATATTTAAGGGGGTTTCCTTCACAATTTTACACTATCAAAGACCCAAGGCAGACTTCCCCCCATACCCCCACTGGATATGAATAGTCATCCCTGCACTGATGCATGCAGAGAAGAAAATTAAACTAAACTTTGGACTCCAGACAACACAGTAGGCGCTTTTATCATTGACTTGATGGCCAAGCACCAAGGTCAAGTGTTATTTTGGCTGTTTGTGGTAGCATGCGGTTGCCTGGGGGGGCTGAGCTCAGATCAGACAGCCCGGAAGTCGCCCGGTGGGATCACAGAGGTCGCAGTTCACGCAATATTAAACACTATGACAGAGTGAGTCACCTTGATGTATTTAAGGTGTACACCATCAATCTCTACGCCTTCCTACAGGGCAACACTCTCACTGAAGGTCAAATATTAGCTTTTCACATACAAACTCAGTTGCAGATACAGTTCAATTTTTTTTTTCTTTTCTGGTTCTATTATTTAAAAATGAATATCTTTGGGTTTTCTAGAGATGGTCTGACAAAAAATGTCAGTGTCATATTCAAAATTGGGTAATGTTGGTGTTTTTCACAGCATTTTCTTTTGTATGGTAAACAAGTCAGAAATCAAGGAATGCAAATAAATCAAGTAGTAACACAAATATAAATTATAATAAATTTTAACCCTTAACATTAATTAGTACTGGACATATAACAATAAAAATATGAAATGATCTGATAATTGAGTTAAAAAAAAAAAAAAAGAAAAAAGAAAAGAAAGCATTTTACATGTTACTTTTACTTATATGTGTATATGTTATGTACTTATACCTTGACCTTGGTTGTATATTCCAAAAACGCAGGTAGCAGAGTTTGCAGGCAGGACACCAGTGAGGGATCATGTTATTTTCACTGCATTACAGTGACCTCAACTGGTCTTCAGGATGACTACATCTTGGAAGGGGGGATCTAGGGCAGTAGCATGTGCCTCCCAATGAAAATCTTCTGTCCAGTGAAATAAAAATTTGAAACTTTAAAATTTTAATACATTAGTCCATGATCAAAGAACCCAAATTTTCTATTTTCATAGACTCAGCACTTACAAGCTTTCTATTTTGTCGCTGTAAAATATATTAGCAGTCACAGAGATTATCATTCTGCTAAATAAGAAGTGCATCATCCTTCAGCACTCCAATGACTTAAGGACTATTTAGGACTCTTAACCCTAACCCTAACTCCCATCAAGGAGTAATAGAGCTACATGAATGACAGAAACCAGTTAAAGATCTCCGGAACCTCCTCTAAAACAAACGTCACCTCCTTAAGAACAAAACAAATCACTTAAAGTACAATAGGAATCTCTTCATTTTTTAACTAATATAAAAGGAATTCATCACAGCTGGCAGCCACTTATCACTGAGAGAAAGCTAGCAGATGTAACTGAGTTGGGTAACTGGGCTAAGCTTAGGCCACTGAGACAATGACGGTGGTGAAGTAGGGAGAATTGCAGTTGTTGTTCTTCAAGCTTTAACTCTCAGCCCTTTTGTACTCAGCTCTCTCCAGCAGCCAGGCTTGAATAGCTCCAAAGTGACGCCTCCATGCTGCTTTAAAAGCTAAGTAGCACAAAGGTTGAACAAGGAACTGAGAGAAATGATTACTTAGCTGACATCTGGGCTGAAAAGACATAACACTCCATGCTCTCCATAAGTCCCACTTGATGATCAGGCAATGCAGTTGTCCGTTTGCATGTAGTTTGTATATATATTAATGCACAGCAAGTGGACATTTTTCGTCAATTCCTTTGCGATGTTATTGAATTAATACTTGTCTGCTCTTGAATTTGACTTTAAACATCCCAATAAAATATTTGGTTATTGCTTTTATATGTACTGTTATTATTATCATTATTTTTATTATCAGATTATTAACAGTTCTCTGTGTGGACAGAGGGAAGAAAGGGTTGTGGAGGAGGTTTTAAACAGGGGTTTGGGGCTTCTGTAATGATCTAGTGGGACTTTTCTTTCTCCCCACTATATGCAGACTGCATGTCGCTGGAGGACCCATTTGCACTGTTTGAGAATAAAACCTTAATTGCAATGCATTTTAACTATGACTGCAATTGGTGGAGTTAAAAACTAGATATACCTCAATGATTTCCAGTTACACTCACAATGCCAATGCATGGATGCCAAAATAAGAACCATGGATATATAATGTATATATGCTGTATATATGTATATATTAACATTTTGACTGTTAAACATTAAGCCAAAATCTAAAATACTTCGAATTAAAGATATCAAAGTTCTTACAGAATAAAAAAAATAATTAAACAAAAATCATGATAATCCCAGCTGTTCAGGAGTAAGTGTATGTTAATTAAATAGTGGAACCATAGGTGATGGTCCCGCTCTGTGGTATATGTGCCGCAGCCCATTGCTGTCTACCTGCTTGTGCTGTAATCGGGGTCAAGGTGCGGTTCGCAAACAAGAGGCTTAAGTGTAGACAAGAGTCTTTAACACGAAATAAAACCATCAAAGTTCAGCTGTAATCCCCGCTGCTGTGGTTAAGACTGGCTGTTAACGGGCCGCACAATAAGATCGGTTTACTCCAGGCGGGATGGCTTTACTTGAGCGTATTCCAAGCTCTTCGATTTAACTCAAACAACACGACGAACAGGATTTATGGGAGAAGCAGACATGATCTGTTTTTCCCCCTCACCCATTCGTACTTCCTTAAAAATCATTCCTTGTCCTCAGAATTTTGTTGTAAATGAATGCTTGTGTCTTGAAACACCACATAAAGCTTAAAAAAAAAAAAAAAAATCAAAAACAAAAGAAAAAGGACACGTGGATATTTCAAAAATAGGGGTTGTTGCCAAAATCTGAGCCCTGCAGAGGATAGAGGAGAAGTCCAATAATATATCTAATGCTTCAAGTGTTAAGTTTTGATTTTAGAATGTCATTTATTATGTTTTCTGTTTTTTTTTCCCCACTTAAAACATATTTGCTTATGATCAGGCCTTTTAATTACCTTGTGATTACACGATCCACATCTATTTATTGGGAAATCTGGGTCTAAACATTTTCAGCACCTCGGAGAGCTCCTCACCTGTATTTCAGTTCATTTCCTAGTTAAATGCAAAAACACAGGACTTCGTACACACTTGAATCCATTTCTAATAATTATGCGGGGCTGAAAGGAAAATTGTTAAAATTCACTGAGTGTGTTAATTAATCCTGGAACAAATCTTGCATTGCATCAACATTCATTTTATAACATAAATAATTCTCTTTTGTTAAGTGATTACACCTGTTGACAGCAAGATAAAAAATGTATCATGTAACCTGTGTTGATCAAAACAAAATTAAGCGTAGCACTTGAGTTGGAGTTGGACTTCCTCTGTGTCTTGGGCCTGACATTCCATACAATCTAAATTCATAGAGGTTGTACACAATCTATTTCCTTTCTCTCTGTCTTTTCTTCTACAAATTTGTGCTGGAAGGACACAGCGTGAAGTAATATTGCCTTTTTGCAGTTCAAAATCAGAGAACTGGCAATAAATACACCAGAGTCTGACATGCCCCATTCCATTCATCTGATTAAAACTAAACTTGTAAAAAGAACAACATAACCAAGTGTGTATTAGGATACATTCTCGTGTTCATTATCAAGAATCAAGGAAGAAAGAAAAAGCCCATACTGGAAAAAACGATTAATCACGCCCCGTTGCTGTTATTTTCTGGGTGACTTTAGAAGAGGCTGAACTACACTGAAAATATTTGCCATAACGTATCTTTCCTTTTGCACTTGTTTGTTAAAATGTTCATTAAAACATAGCTGTATCTAGATAGTGACGACTGGGTCCCAGTCTAACCCGCTGCACAGCGTGCACTCAGGTGTCCAGACAGCCAGACTGTGGATGTAGATGCTTGATTGTTATGGCGCCCCCGTGAGATAATTCCAATTCCCCTGCAGGTTACTGATCGCTCTTTTAAGTAACAAGTTAATATATTAAAAAGTGCTAAAAATTATGTCATCTATTTCACATTTTTCCTATGCAAAAGATTTCGTATAAAGGCAAGGTGTTTCTGGCTTCACTAAAACTACTTCCAACGTGTATGGAAAAGAGCTTGTAAGAGGCTTGTATAGATCAAAAATCCAAGTTGACATTGACTTTTGACCTGCCCGAAATCCTGGTTTTCTCATAGTATAAAATAAGTGCATTTTACGCACAACATTTCTGTGCGCAGGAGAGGCACACATGGACCATGTGAATCCGCATTAGGCAATTCTAAAGTGCATAAAGTAAGTTTTAATTCGTCCTTTACACACGTGCCATTTTGCATACGTTGCCAGTCAATTAACTGCAAACAACTGCGTCAATTCAGCCGCAAGGGAAAAGTGTTCGGAACTGGTCCCGGTCTGACCGCTTCAAGTCTCTCGTTGTGGCAAAATAATAACATTCACGGCTTTCTATTGGATCGGCATGAAGAACATACCGCTGAAGGAAAAGTGCTTACCAGACAAAGTGCTGGGGTCAGGAGGAACACGGCGCACCAACACGTCACCTGCATCCTCCCCGTGCTTAAAGTTCCTCTAATTTCCTTCGGTTGGTAGTTGCGGTTTTGCGAACCATAAATCCAACTGGTATCCACCTCACAGCGCGGCCATGACCCTCAGCAGTCAGGGCAAAATGGACACAATGCACCCCATGACCATAAAATAAAGCTGAGAGTTGGAAGCTGGAGTACAGAGCGGAGGAACCAGCGAGGAGGATGCCGCTTCTGCCGCGGAGTCGATGATTACAGAGAGGGGCAGGGGAGGTACACTAACAGCGGTTACTTGAGACTTATTCCAGGCAGACAGAGCAGGGGGGTCATAGTTGCGAACAGGTTCAAGTCCCCCGATTGTCGGATAGCTGGTGCGCGCAGCGACCGCAGCGCTCCGATCTGAAGGGAACGGCGGGGCTTTAGGCTTTATAACGCGCGCCTATAACACAACCAGGACTCGGGCTTTACGGGGGGAGGGACGAAATTAGCAGGGAGAAAATGGCAGGAAAAAAAAAAAAAAAAAAAAAAAAAAAAAAAAGGAAAAGGAATTAAACGAGAAGAGATTGGACTAAGACGTTGCGCACCAGAAAAAGAGCATTTTCCCCAGACCTCCCCTTTCCTCTTAAACAGGTGCTCGAAAGGGGAAAACGTGTAACACTTGCTGGTGCCTCTTCTTGATGTAGAGGAGTGAGCTGACATACAGAACTCCACTGCCAATAACCGAGCTGCACCCTCCTCCAATCGGCCCACTACCAGAACCGACTTGGTAATATTTACATTCCCAACACTTGCTGAACATCCAACATCGATTTTTACCAGTAGAAGTAATTGTGTGAGGATTTTTTTTATTTATTCATTTTAAGCTACATTTTCGTGTTGCATCATAATATAAAAGTAATACATATCGATGCTCATGAAATCTTTTTTAAAACAACAAAGCCTGAAAAACAACGAAGGGGGCTTAAGATGTTTTGTGCAGTGTATGTCAAAGAAAATCTCGATTATAATAATAAACATTTCTGTTTATGAATTTCCAGAGACAATGCTGTAGAAATTCTGCCAGGTAAAATGCTAGCACACTGTTGCAAAACATCTTTTACAGACAAAACCAATTTGACTTACTGTACAACATCTATTGAAGTGTCAGGCTATCAGAAATATAATACCAACAATATGTGATATGGCATACCTATTAAACATAATAAAAGTTTGGCTGATACGTCAAGTTGATTTGTTGTACATTAAAATGACCAACAACAATCAACTGTCTTTCTCAAGAATGACTGCCCAGAGTTCTTAGGATTCTACAGTTAAAGTCACAGACTTCCCCATTTGTTCTAAGATAGTAAAACTTGATGGAATCAAAAAGTGACTACAGACTTTAAAGGAAAAATAAGACTGTCCCCCAAACACACACACAGTGCGTGTGTGTGATCATTTAATGTTTGCTTGTTTAAGAATCTACAATATTCATAACAAAATACTGAAATAATGACAACACTGAATGTGTTAATGCTGGAATTTGACGCAAAGCTCGTCAATGAGATAAGGTCTCCTGATTGGCACAAAAGGCATTGTGAGACATTTGTCATTTCATATCTTAATTGCGCTTTATTGAAAATGTATGCTTGATAACAAAACTTTACAGTATTGAGTTTATTGTCAACTAAAAAAAATAGTTATTTATGTGTCTGCGTATCCATATATGTGAGTGGAAGCCAGTCCGCATGTGTGCACTGTAGATGCCAGCCCAGACAGGACAAGGTGACTGAATCCCTATGATTTCTGTTTTGTAGATAAATACATAGATAGATAGATAGACAGATAGATAGATAGAGAAAGAGAAAGAGAGACAGACAGGATCCTTTATAGTTGAGGAACATGGCGGAAGAAAGAATAAGAAAGAGCGAGGAGGAGCTCCACTTCAATAAATCCCAGCAGTGTCATTGCTACAACATTACAGTTGTCAAGCATTGCTGCCATAGCCTTGCTGCTAGTGGTGCTGATGGGATCCTGCTCTGAATGGCCCAGATAGCCTTCACAGGCCTAGCATGGCATACGGTGGTATAAAACAGGTGGAGATAAATCATCAGTTTCTGGTTAACCTCCTCTGTGGGAAGCACAGTCTGATCTCTAGTAAACTAAAAGTCCTGTGATTTAAGATAACCTTATTTACTAAGAGAAGAAAAACAAATAGGTGAAGGTTGGGTGTGGTGAATTAAATTTCAAGTTTCAGAGACCAGAGTTTGTGTCAATCAAATTCAAGCACATTATCATTTCAAGTAATCCAGGGTTTAGCAGATTTGACTGGTTAGGCCAAATGAATGTCCCTCGTCTGACCAGCAGGCCTACAGTGGCCACATGAGCCATTGTTTGACTTGTTTGTTCTGGCCTATTGTAGAAATATCGAGGTGTAGCATGGCTTGGCATGTCCCACATGCATTTTGACGTCCGCCATGTTGCTATTGCTAGCTATGGCAACACCCCTTAAAACCCATGCAAAAATTATTGAACTAATTAAATTAGCGCGTCAAATTAGCTGTTCAATTCAAAAGGTCTTTATTTACATAGATATTTCGAGTATCCTATTACCAAAGCAAAGTATAATTTGTCCAAAATATCTGGACAATAAATAATAACAACAGTTTAAGATTTAAAAAGCTATAGCCAACAACACACTGCTGGATGAAATGGTTATTGGCAAATTTAATCATATGTATAAAAATGTGGGAGATGTGCTTATGCATGCGCCTCTTGTATTGTAATTAGAACAAGGTAAAGACAGGTCTGCTCCTTCTGTGAGTACAAAAGGCTATTTCTAAGGTAATGAAAACCCAACTATTATAGTTTCATGTATTATACAAAATGTTATCATAGAGAATTGTAGATATGTCAATATTAAAAATAATGGATGTTTTTTTGAAGGTATAATGCCATGTTGAACACTTATTTTACAGTGCATGTGAAAGTTGACACAAATTGGACCATGTACAGTGGAGGTATAACAGCAGGTATAACAAAAACACACTGTCACAAGTAGACCATGCAATGAAAACTCAGGCTTTTAATAACTATTATCCTTCCCTTGTTAAGATTTGTCCTTACCAAATTTCAAGTCATTTGTATCAAATCTGTAGAGGACTTCTTTGTTTGAAATGGTTTCATGAAATTCTTGTCAGCACAAATATGAATGACTTTTGTAGCATAAATAAACTTTTCGTAGACCTTGATTTGATCCAGATGTTAACAGAATTCTGTGCATTCAGGTATAAGTAGCCTAAGGAACATCATTTTAGGGGATAACAAGTAATTTTGCCTTGCCCAAGACACAAACCAATGTAAAATGAAAGCTTTGACCTTGATTGAATGCTTTACAAAATGTTATGAGTTTTAAAACATAAAATGAAGAGGAAGAGGAGGAAGATGATACAACAAAGAGGATAAAGACAAATGAGTAAAAAAGGAGCATCTATTAGCAGAATTTCCTGGGCCATAATGATCAATAAACCCTGAAGTCATTTCTAATTCACATAGCACGGGGCTTAATTTTCATTCTGCATGATCCTTGAACTCACTACCTTAGACACTAAAGGCAGACTCACAATAAAGAGATGTTTTGAGCTTGCAGAGATTAGATTCACACAACTTTATTGATATCACAAAAGGCAATAATTCGACAGTTACTGTTTCCAAACGTACAAACCATGATTACGAATATGAGAGATTGAATTATTAAGTGGCTTCACACATGACAAAAGTATGACATGGCCAATTAGCAGAATAGCTCACACTATAATAAATTAAAAATGTGTAAATTTCAAAACTATTTGAAATCACATGTTTCTAATGAATAAACAAATTACCTCATAATATAAAACAAAAAATATTGGTCTGGATTTTCTCTACATCACAAAATGCAAATTTTAAACCATGCAGTTATTAAGACAAAATTCTGTGATTATATTATATAAGAAATATGCCTGTAATTTGTCTGTAATATGTCTGTAATTTATATTTAAAAAGACTGACTACTCCATACATAAGAAATTGATGCTTAAAGCTGCTCTAATTCTCTTTAATGCCTCCTATTGTGTACTTGATGTGTAAATTTCATCCAATTTGAAAATTCATTAAAATAATTAAGCTGCCAAATAAGCAAAGTTCTTAAATTATTTTTCATGACCATTGAATATATATTTAATGAGAATTTGGAGTATATGTTTATAGTATAGTCAAACAACTTGATGCACCGTGGGCTTAATTTTTTGAGATTTTAAAAATCTACCCTTAAGAAGCTGAAGATATTTTGCATCAATTAAAATCTGCGGGAGGAGATAGGTTTATAGAGTAATGGTAAATATACTTCCCTATATAGTGCCTTCTAAGTCTTCTTGACTCCTCAAATTGCGTTTCAACATTTATTACATTGACTTATTTATACGTTCATACATAGATGGAAGTGTAGTATCATTCACACACATTTATACACCATGGCACAGCATCTGCAATAATTTGGGGTTCAGTGTTTTGCCCAGTGACATTTTGATATGATGACTGCAGGGGTTAGGAATCAGGTTGCATATCCTCTGATCAAAGGATGACATGCTCTACCCACATGAGCTATGGCCGTGGGAAGACAGATTTTCCAGTAGGAGAAAGAGGAAGAAGAAAAAGAAGAAGAGAAAGTAGAAGGAGAAGAATTCCAAGAATTCCATTCCATGCCATTTCTAAATCCTACACACTCAATGTTTAACCAAAGTACTGTATATTTGGTCTA
>KV751397.1:735857-756961 GCA_001698575.1 Mola mola
TTAAACATCTGCTCTCCTTCCTCTTTTCGACACCAAATCATCTCACTGATAGAGTATAATCAAGAGTTGAAGTTACTAATTTTCTAAGACACCTTTTGCTGCCCATTCGGTGCTGTGGGGAGAAAATTAAAGGGTAGCCTCTTCCTAATAGCTTACCATTCGCCTGTAAAGAGGATGGGTAGGAGATAAAAAAAACAAGAGAGAGGAAGAGGGTGATTGCCCAGCTGAATGATGCTGGCGTCCAGTGATATGAATATGTTTGGCAGGCTTGGCTCCATTGCTGATTGTGAGGGCAGATGTTCCTGCGGGCCCTCAGGCGTGGCCATGATGCTGTGGCAGCAGGCTTGCCATGGCTACTACCCAACCACCTGCCATTTGAAGTGCCACTCCACATTCTCTATGACGGATAGGAGTCAAACTTGGCTTGACCAGAGTTGCCCTGGGCGTGCATTGCGCCATGTGTGTTGACAAAAGGCCTGGTAGTCTGCAATCACAGGGCTGCCAGTGCATTTCAGGAGGATGTGGAGGGTGGGTGGACTTGGGGCGGGGTAGGGCGTCTAACAGAGACAAATGGCTGAGCATAACGTCGGTCACAGGATGCAGCTGCTGCACATCAATCGCTTCCTCATCACAATTAGAATGACTGCCAGCTTCAGCATCGAGGAGCAGGGATGGCAAATCAAGTTTCAATACTGCTTATTGAGGGCTGTGAAAAAAATTCTTAAGTGACACAAAGCAAGAGGATTGAAACTTATTTTTGATGGAAACTTTTGCAATTAGAGTAGAAGTCCTTCTTTCATTCTTTTGCTTAAAATCACAAGGGAGTGTGCAATACAATAGTTTCACAAATCCTTGATTAGATAGTAGTTAATAATTAGATGATTAGATAAATAAGATTAAATAATAATTAGAAAATTGAGGTTGATTACAAGCAAGGTCATATTTTTTGTATGTTTGGATATTACTTCTATTGATCATGATGAACATGTTACCCAAATTTATTGCTAAGATTTGTGAGAACTTCAGAGCACTAACTCATCTGCAGTTATGCCATAAAAAGGCATAAAACATGAATTAAATTTAATCAAAGATTCATTTTTAGTGCTTTTACATCATAAATTTTCTCTTTCACATACGACTGTATTTTAGCCTTTTTCAAAATTCTTTTTTAACACAGACCTCCCCGTTCTTGATTCAAGCAGTGTTTTATTTTATCAGGAGGTGATTATCAGTTAAGGAAGACATCTCTTATCTTTGGACTGGGAGAATATAAATTAGAAACAAAGAAGATCCTTAGTGTTTGACCTGTATCCTTAATCAAATACTTTGCTGGATCTTGATGTCTCGGAGGTCACAGGAAAGTCACCTGTTACAAGGGGTTTCACAACATGAATTAATTGATTATAGGGCCCTCTGTAGGACTTCTTTTTCTTGGCAGAGGGAATTTAATTGGAAGACAGGGACAAGATTATAAGAAATGCTGATTAAATGAGAGGACCAAAACCATGGAGCCTGTCTCTGGTTTATTTCCTAGCGTCCAATCATAATCAGGAGTCCCATCTGGTCGGGTGGCACAGTGGTGCAGTGGTTAACACTGTCGCCTCACAGCAAGGAGTTCCTGGGTTCGGTTCCGGGTCAGGGCATTTCTGTGCCGAGTTTGCATGTTCTCCCTGTGTCTGTGTCGATTCTCTTCGGGTAGTCCGGCTTTCTCCCACAGTGCAAAAATATGCAAACTGGGGGTTAGGTTAATTGGTCACTCTAAATCCCATCTGGTCGGGCGGTAGGTGTGAATGTGGCTGGTTGTTTGTCTCTATGTGTCAGCCCTACGATGAACTGGCGACTTGTTCAGGGTGTACCCCGCCTTTGCCCAAAGATGCTGAGATAGGTCCCCGCCCCCCCGATAGCCAAAAGATGAATAGAATAACTAGACCTAATTGTGTTTGTACATGTCTGCATTAGACAGTGCCAGGGTAAAACCAAAAACATCCAGAATAGCAAATAACTGTACAGAATTTTTGACCTTCATCTGTGTACATTTTTTTTTCAATCCTCATGTCAGAGATTAATTTGACCCACTCCTTTTCTGCCAAGACCTCCTCCACCTATGAGGCTTGTTTTTGAACCAAGTACAATACTGAGCATATTGTCCAAACTAATTACTCTGAAAAATTAGACAGATTTAACTGATTTTTTTTTTTTCTTTTTTAGGCTCTGCAATAATGTATGTGCTGACCAAATATAGGATTAACAAACCAAAATCCTGCTGACATTTAGTGGAGCAGTCTGCTAAACATTAGCTATCTTTTACTGACATCTAGTGGGTATAATCAGGCTTTGGCATGCTTCAGTTTCATGCCTGGGGAACATGGTATGGCAACTGCTATGTAAACATTTTATAAATTGTATACCTGATATTTAAATCAAATTAAATCAAATCAAATTTTATTTGTATAACCCAAAATCTCAATTTACATATTATCTCACTGGGCTTTGACAAACTGTACAGATGTTGTACCCTCTGCCCTTAGACCCTCAAACTGGGTGAGGAAAAACTTAAAAAACCTTAACAGGGAAAATAAGAAACCTCAGGAAGAACCACAGAGGAGGGATCCTTCTTCCTAGGACGGACAGGCATGAAATAAATGTCACTTGTACAGAACACAACAACATTATGATAACAGTTTACTAAGAATGTTTGAGTTCATATGAGTCTATAAATCCAGATATAGTATGGGTATAATATGTTGGTCCAGAAATCATTGTAATCCATGGGCTAGACTGGGCAATCCAGCCTAGAATCCAAGTCACAGGATCTCCTGACCTAATTTGAGCAGTAGGCGTCAGGCAGGACCACAGCAGCAGCTCCCACCGCAACCTAGAAAGACCTGCAGGATGATAAAGGGAAGAAGTAAAGTTACTATAAGAATATGGACATTTAGAGTCAGAGTAAGAGGGGGCAGAGAAGAGAGCTCAGTGTGTCTTTTTACCATACTGAGACTGGAATATGGTTCCACAGGAGAGGAGCTTGCTAGCTAAAGGTTCTGCCTGCCATTCTACTTTTGGAGATTCTTGGGATCACCAGTAACCCTGCATCCTGGGAGTGTAAGGTTCTGGATGGTTGATAGAGTACTATGAGCTCTTTAAGATAAGATGGTGCCTGACCATGAATAGCTTTTTAGGTGAGAACAAGGATTTTAAATTCTATTCTGAATTTAACGGAGCCAGTGCAGAGAAGCCAGTATGGGGGAAATATGGTCTCTGATATTAGTTTCTAGTCAGTACACGCGCTGCTGCATTTTGGATTAACTGAAGAGTTTTTAAAATTTTGTTAGGGCAACCTGAAAATAAAGAATTACAGTAGTCCAGCCTGGAAGTAACAAACGCATGAACTAGTTTTTCTGCATCTTGTTGAGACAGGATGTGCCGGATTTTAGCAATGTTACGGAGGTGAAAGAAGGCGGTCCTTGAAATCTGTTTAACATGTGATTTAAAAGACAGCTCCTGGTCAAAGATAACACCCAGGTTTCTGACAGTGGTGCTGGAGGCCAAGGCAATGCCATCCAGATTAACTATGTTGTTGGATAAGGAGTCTCTAATGTGTTTAGGGCTCAGCACAATGACTTCAGTTTTGTCGGAGTTTAACATTAAAAAGTTATGAAACATCCAGTTTTTAATGTCCTTAAGACATGACTGTAGATTAGCTAACTGATGGGTTTCATCTGGCTTCATTGATAAGTATAGTTGTGTGTCATCTGCATAACAGTGAAAATGTATGGAGTGCTTTCTAATAATTTTACCTACAGGAAGCATATATAGAGTAAATAGTAATGGTCCAAGCACAGAACCTTGTGGGACTCCATGACTAACCTTGTCATATCTTGATGATTCATCATTAACATGAACAAAATTATATCTATCAGATAGGTAGGACTTAAACCATCTTAGAGCAGATCCTTTAATGCCAATTTGGTGTTCCATCCTCTGTAGTAAGATGTGATGATCGATAGTGTCAAAAGCTGCACTAAACTCTAATAAGACTAGTATAGAGATAAGTCCCGCATCAGATGCAGTGAGGAGGTCATTTGTAACTTTTACCAATGCCGTTTCTGTGCTGTGATGCTTTCTAAAACCTGACTGAAACTCTTCAAATAGACTATTATACTGAAGAAAGCCACATAGTTGTTTTGCTACTGCTTTCTAATGCCAAGCATCTTGTGTTTACTCTCCAGTATGTGTGCTGTTGTTGTACTCTGAAGAAAAAAAGGACACAATCTTTCTCTCTCTCCCTAGCAGTCTGGTCACCTGGTATACAGCTGTTGCTTTTTGTGAAGCTAAATTGATTTGGTGAGCAAAACAATCAATTTAAGGCCCAAGTACAGCTTCTCTGACTGCTTTCACAATATTTGAATTGTCAGTTGTGATCATTATAGGTGATCCTGGCACTCTCAACTTTCACTCCAAGAATGTACCATGAAGTGTCTCTGTCAGGTTTGTGCTTGTGTGTTGGTCATATATGGGGCGTGTTTGCAGAATATGACTTTTAATTTCCCACTTAGGCGCTATTGCTCTGTAAGCACTACCGAGGGGGCTTCAGACAAGTCATGGACAACATCGACTTCAGTTGGACTTCTTTTTGGTTTTTGAAGACGTTTTAACTCTCATCCGAAAGGCTTCTTCAGTTCTAAACATTGGTGGGGAATCCACACTATTTAACCTCTGAAGGAAAAGGAACGACAAACTCGGAAATTCTCAGCATTAATATCAAAAACAAATATCTCCATGAGGACAACAGGAACAACAGGACAAAAACAAATTGATAACATTCATACAGACAACCAAGATAGATGGGTGGAGAATTTATCAGAAAAGGACCTCACTCAACCAGAGAGGGATGTATTAAACAAAGGGACTGAATTTTTCCATATCTCCTCAGCAATTACCCATAGTTGAATTTGACACAGCCGCAGAATCAGACATAAGAAATAACAAACTAACAGTCGCAGAAGCAGATCAAATCAGGATCAAAGTATTGTCCGCTCTTTCCAATGTCAAGATACCTTCTTCCAACCTCACCATCCAGGAAAGGAAGGCCTTAACATCCCTAAGCAAACACCAAGGCATCACTATCCTGCCAGCAGACAAAGGGAGATGCACTGTTGTCCTCAACACATCTGAATATCATACCAAAATAGCCACTCTCCTCAGTGACAGCAACACCTATGAGACACTGAGGCCACCAGCAGCTACAAAAAGAAGGTCATAGACGACCTATAAAAACTGGAAAACGAGAAAGCCATCAAACGTCCAGGATACTACAGACGTTATCCTGGAGAGGGCACACTATACATATATGGCCTCCTGAACATACACAAAGAAGAGACCCCACTCAGACCCATCATCAGCAGCATAAACTCAGTCACCTACAATATTGCAAAGCACTTCACCTCTATCTTGGCACCACATCCAAAACTCAATAGACTTTGCCAACACGGTCCAAAACATAAAACTTGCCCGAAACCATGGTATCTTTTGATGTCCAGTCTCTGTTTACATGCATTCCCACAACTGAAGCTGTGGAGATGCTAAGGAAACAACAACTACATGACAGCTCCCTAAACAACAGACCCAACTTCACCACCGACCAAATTTGCTCCGTGCTAGATCTTTGTCTTACCACCACCTATTTCAAATACAATGAGGGCTTCTACAGACAAAGGCATGGTTGTGCTTAGGGTTCACCAGTGTCAGCCATTGTGGCCAACCTCAATATGCAAGAGGTGGAAAATAAAGCCTTGTCCACATTCAAAGAAACAACACCTAGCCACTAGTTTAGGTACGTGGATGACACCTGGGTTACAATCAAAACTAAAGAAGTAGAGACTTTCTCAGAACATATCAGCTCAGTGGACAACATCAAATTCACAAGGGACACCAAAGAAAACAGGCAAAAATGACTCATTAATGAACTACACGTTATTTGTGACCCTGATATGCATACAAAGAGAGGGTCAACTACTCAGGTGCCCACCTCCAAGGTGTAATGAGCCAGAGGTTAAATCAGTTTTCCCAAAAATGTTTAGAACTGAAGAAGCCTTTTGGATGAGAGGGGAAACGTCTTCAAAAACCAGAAAGTGGTCCAGATGCCTTCAAATGAAGCACTTAAGACTACCTCAACCTGGATGACTGAGAACCTACACAAACAAACAGTGGCTTTTACTTTTTAATATAGGCATGGTATGATTGTGTTACTCCTTTATGGATGAGAATGCATTTCATACCAGGGCTCAATCAGTTTTATCATGTTTTTGAATCCTGTTTTTTTCAACAACGGACTACAGTTGTAGATCGACTGCTATGAATACTCAGTTGGCGTCTATAATTGCTTTGGCACGATTTGAATCATCGAGAAAAGGTTCTTTATTTTTCATTGATGACGATATCAGTGTTTGCACCAAGTCCATTTTTTTCCGTGTACAAGTGACATTAACACCCGAGTGGTGCCCCTTGAGATGAGTCAACATGTTTGACATATTTCCAAGCACATACCCAACCGCTGTTTTACAGTGTCGGCTCATGGCTTTTGCCTTGTCCACTTGTCCTTTTCTGTCTTTGTCATATTGTGCCAATGTGTCCCCCACACCGGAGACTTCCACTTTGCGCTACTGTCGAAAGGTATACTGTGCTCTCAACATTAGCCAGAGGTTAGTTTAAGGCTAGTTTAGCTGCTCGACTGCTCCACACAGAAGGTGGAGGCGATAACATCCACTTCGATCAGCCACTCAATTATGACCATGTGGGAATCTGATTTAAACTGTTCTGCATGGTAAAACTGAATTTACATAAACTTAACTACAATGTATGAAAAAATTTGGCACATGGTCGCATGGTTCCCCCTTAATAAAAAAAATGTCACCCTTTACGTCTGTGTAATTACAGATAACCTATAAATTTCTGTGGAGTTGTCAGTCATGGTAGTCTTGGTGTTTCTTCTGAAAGCAACTGGGTTGCTTGTAGTGTCTTGAAAATGTTTCACCTCTCATCCAAAAAGCTTTTCCAGTTATAGAATTCTAGTAGGGAGTCCCCAGTATTTAACTTTGTGGAGGGTCCTTCTCATTCAGGGTAGTGGGCAAAGGGTACAAAGCCCCGCCCCCAATCTGTGTGACCCAGATCCACGCCCCCATCTGATGGGTAATCACTCCCCCTGGTCATCATGTGAGTCGCTGGTTTCACATGAGCCAAGGTGTGAACTGTTGTTAAGTTAACTGTTGTTAAGTTTCCTGGGGAGGGATTTCAAACTGCATTGTACATCACATGATGACCAGGGGGAGTGATTACCCATTGGATGAGGGGTGGATCTGGGTCACACAGATTGGGGGCGGGGCTTTGTACACTTTGCCCACGACCCTGAGTGAGAAGGATCCTCCACAAGGTTAAATACTGGGGTCTCTTTTGGATGATAAGCAAAACATCTTAAAGAACCTATGAAAAGTCCAGTTGCCGTCAGAAGAAACGCCAAAGTAATCTATATATTGTGTTAAATTTTGTTTTTGAATATTTTGCAAAAACATCACCATTAGTTGAGGCCAAAGAAGATTGTACAAATGCCAGAAAATCTTAAAATTTCCCTTGTTTATTATCAGCCAATACATATAAACAAACAGTAGGAAAAGGACAGAATTAGCATCTTTGTTTTCACAGGGTTATCAATATCACTGTTAGCACACTCCATTGATTCACACCTGCAGTGTTGTTTTTTTTTTGTTTTTTTTTTAAATGCACCATCTTATGCAGTATAAAAGGAAACACATTATGGTACATGAACAATAAATTAAAAAAAGAGAAATTCAGCACTTTGACAATTCATATTCCAAAAAATATAAAATTAACATTCCGCTAACTAGCCAGCAACAAAAGTTAAAGGAATATTTAACTACCATTGTCTGGCAGTGATATGGTGTCTCATACTAGGAAATAATACATTGTTCACACTGGGTGACTGGATTTCTATCTTACATGGATTATTCCCAAAAAAATTGTCCTGAAATGAATTCTTATCAATGGAAAAGCTTCTGTAAAGGACAGTACACCCTGCTAGGAAACTTAAATCACATAGAATGAGACAGGGAGACCCCAACCACTCTACGGTCTCCCTGAGGTATGTGACTCAAGATTTCACTCTTTCATTCATATTCATTGAAAAGTTGAATATAGACAGTTTATTTGTAGCTGGAACTTTGGGAACATGTATCTGAAACATCACAAGAAAATTCTTTTTTTTCTTATTAATGAGCAATGATACAATTGGCCCGTTTTACATCAACAAAATGCCTTGTGTGATAGCTAGGTATCCAAAGGGTACCTTGCCTTTCTGGATACATCATATGAAAAATGTCACAATGTAAAGAATTGGGATGAGACTGAGATGGCCTATCTCAGCATTTTGGGGCGAAGATAGGGTACACCCTGGACAAGTCGCCTGTTCATCACATATAGAGAAAAAAAACATCCACACCTACGGACAATTTAGAGTGACAAATTAACTTAACCCCCAGTTTGCATGTTTTTGGGAGAAAGCCAGAGCACCCAGATGGAACCCATGCAGGCACAGGGAGAACATGCAAACTCCGCACAGAAACGTCCCAACCCAGAATCGACCCCAGGACCTCCTTGCTGGGAGGCGACAGCGCTAACCACTGCACTGCCCAATTTAAATTGATTAGGACAGGAAATTCTATTTAGACCTATTGCATGAACAGTAACATAAAAACTAACTCTTAAGCATTAATCATCTTAAGCAGTAAACACCATATAATAAAAATCCTTCAGATTGGGTATCATATTAGAAAATGGAGTAAAAATCATAACACTGGTTGAACTTGTGGGTGTAATAAGGGAGCATTAGAGGTGGGCCCCATTCTTGTTTGACTTTTGCACTGTATGGCCTACAGAGCAGAAGCACTTTTACTAGCTAAGCCATTAACTTCCAGTTTAGCCCCCTCCTTGAATGGGACAAAATGTTTTAATCTTGCTGCCCTTACAGACTTTTGAAAAGTTTTTGGAATACATCAAATTTTCCCCAATTTGTTAGGGAGAAGGGTGGAAGAATGTCCCATATACACCTTGGACATTTGGTTTCCAGAGTACTCAAATTTACAGTGGGGCAAATGAAAAAAAACCAAAAACAATTGGACAAATAGCAACCAAAGAACCTAATGAGCAATGTGTCCATTGTTTTTTGTTTGTTTATTTGTTTGTTTTGTGTTTTGTTTTTTCCCCAAACATATTTGTTAAAAAGAATAGCTACTCTTACAGTAGCTTACTCTTACACTTACAGTATTTACCAAAATTGGAGAAGCCTTTGGAATACAACAGTTCCGTACAGTCCATCAGAGTCATTCAACTCTTCAAGCAGAATAAAAAAGTCAATAAGGACAATCAAAAATAAAATTGTATCAAAACATCTACATTCAAATGCAATTGAAAAACTGACTATCCTACAGAAGAGGAAGATTAAAAAAAAAACAAAAAAAAACATGGGGACAATGGCACAAGTGAGTTCATCTCTACTAGAAGGCATTCAATGTGTTGTATGGAAAATAAAAGAAGTAGATGAGAATAGTTGTGTGAGGGGGCTGATCAGGCAGAAAGTGTGTTGCAGGTTTCAAAATGCAAGGTCTACCATTTCGTACCATACTGTCTTTTTTGTTGTAGTTAAAAGAGCATTGTGCCATTTTTTCAGCTGTCTTTAGTCTGATTTTGTTAATTGACAGATCTGTGCTTTCTTTTTGCATATGCAGTATATATATATGTATATTTATAAATATATGTACACTGATTGGAGGGTGGCACATACTCCTGCTCTAATTATTTAGTGAGTAGCTGTTCCAAAATTGTTAGATGGATGCAGGGAAACGGATACAAAGAAAGAAAAAATCAGAGATTGTACAAGAGTTTTAACTTGATAATGGTCAATGCACAGATGGCCTGCCTCTGAAGTCATCTGATTGGACAACAAGAAAAAAACCACAAATTACATCATAGCGCTCCTTTGAAAATGTGACATATTCTGGATGCAATAGTAGCAGGCAAAAGGCTTCCTGACCATAAAAAACAACTAACAAAAACTTATTACAACACCTTCTGTGTAACTTGACTCATATAGAAGGAAAATAGAGAGACAGGAGAAGTTACACTTGCTTGTTTCTGGAGGGGCAATCACTGCATGAAGTGGATATGACCATTGTGCTGTTGTTTTAAGTAAATTACAGAAATGGTCGGGCAGAGCTTAGGAAAGTGTCCACCTAACTAAGAAACAGTTCTAACAGGCATCTTTAAGGTCTTAGTATGAACAAGGCCTTGTGCCTGTCAGATTGTCTAAGGGTGTCTGTACCGCCTTTGGCAATGTTGGAATTGAAGGCAGTGTCCTACTATTTCTTCTTTTTTTTTTTCTTCACACAACTCTCAATTTTTGTGCGTACAACAGCATCTACAAAGACACTCAAAAGACAAATAATTCTTATAGTCTGAGTCTGCAGTAGGATTGTGCAAGGTGGAGGCCATAAAGTTCACCCTCTTTAGATGTGATAATTCAGAACATGAAAGTTTAAACAGTTTAAATCATCAGTCACCTTCTAGTTTTATATACAAATTATTTTTCTCTGTGTCACAGCTAAAGGGGAATTTTATAAAGGCTTGTGTTTGTCATGTAAACTGAGTAGATTAAAGTGTAGCAACAATGTACAAAAGTAAAAAAAATCAAACATTTTAACAACTTAGGCGTTGTTGGAACGTTAATCTGTACATGCCAGAAATATACATTTGAAACTTGAAACTTGAAAAAGGTAAAATATTAACAAACATTGTTGAGTTCCGTTTGCAGAAAAAGTCTACTTTTTCTAGCACAAGAATGTACATCATCTTGTTTTGAGAGAAGCACTTTCCTATGACAAAGCTAGACATAAGTGCTGCACTAATATAGTGCAAAATCATGCCTGAAAAATGTAAGGTAGAGGCAGGCAGAAGGTGGCTCAAAAATTATGCTTTACATATCTCTAGTTCTTCTCTTGAGAGATGGGCATAGGCCACAGTAACACAGAGGAAAAAGAATATTCTCAGAGATGATCCTTCTCAGCTATGATAAAATTAACAAAATAAGACAGATGAAAATTTTTGCTTGTAGATCAAATCTTTGTTTTGGTGCAATCCCCTTGAACAGCTTTGTGCTGTATGTTACCAGCAGTAGTAGATGAAGTAGTAAAGGCAGACTTCCAGAAGAAGATAAAGTATTCATAAAGGCTCTTGTAAGACAAGTAACAAAATGAAAAAAAAACAAAAAAAAACAACAAAAAAAAACCCAGAAAATATAAGGCTGCTAATGACATGGTTTTAGTGTCCTGATCGTTGAGGCCTTTCTGTCATCTTCCCAAGGTGTCCATCTATAGACTGGACAATGCACTCTGGCAGCTCTGACATGAAGTGGTTTCAATAGAGATCCTCTGTGACCTGCTGCAGGACAAACGTCTGAAGGTACTAGTGGTCAACAGGAAGTCTTCTACATGTCAGCATCTCCATCGTAGGCCAGAGTCAGTGGCTTAAGTCGGTTGTTCATCTGACGTCGTTGCGGCCTCTTTGGCTTCTTGCTATTGAGCAAATAAATAAATAAATGAATAAATAAACAAGGGTAATAGTGTAATAATATCTAGAGAATGTGGCCAAAACTGGGCATTGTTTTGCTTTATTTACCTAAACAATACTGAATTTCCTTTTATATTTTAAGGTGGTGTAAAGGCTGAGTCAAGGTGTTTTATGCTTCTGACCTGTCTGTCATCACTTTTAAAAAACAAAAAATGCTTGCTTATCATAATAACTCATCTGAGCATGTTGAAGAACTGCTAATACAGTTTGGCTTGTTTCAACTACAGACACTACTAAAGAGGTGAAGGTTAATTTCTAATGCCGGTGTGGAAATGGGCAATATTTTTGGTTTAACAGTTTTATCCACTTGAACCCATGAACACAGGTGTGACAGAGGATGACTGGTTACATGAAATGTTTATCGATGAACACAAGATGGCAGCAGAGGAAATGTATTACCTCTTTAGTCGAGCACCAGCTCAGCATTTACAGTTTTGTTAATTACAATTTTTGAACACTGACGTCTCAGTACAACCGCCATCACTAAATCCACTAATGTTATGATCAATGTGTTTTGGACATAACACCAAATGTATGTCTTCTCCTTATCTGTTCAGGCAGAGGCAGACTAAACCCAGTGGGTTGTTGTTGTTGTTACGTGGTGGGTTTGATAAAAGGTGGACTGCTCACCTCTAGGAAGTGATCCACTTACTTGAGGCAGTTGAGGTGTTTGGGCAGAAAGTAATGTCAGGCACAGTTAGTTACAGGAGTGTGTTGTAAGGCCCTGACACTAAGTGATGAGAGTTTCAAAGTGAGGTGGTAGGGGTGGCATTGACTGCTGGTTCTGCCGTGGTTGTTCAGGTGCTGGAGGCTGTTGGAACTGTGCCTCATACTGCTGCTGTTGTTGTTGTTGCTGTTGGAGTTGGCTGTGCCGCTGTAACTCATCCTGCTCTAGTTTCTGGCAGGCAGGACAGATGTAAGGTACAGTGTAGTTGTTTGTGTCCATCCAGTAAACCCCATCTGATGGGGATTTGGATCTCAGCTTGCAGCAAAGGCAACAACCAGCATGACTTAGTAGGCAGTATGAGGGTGAGGATGGAGAAAAAAAGAAAAACAAAATGTGAAGGTGACAAATGATGAAGGAACTCAAAGTAAAATTTAAAGGATGTGAACTGAATGACTGGATGAACTGAATTGACAGTAATGTAATGGAGGTTATGCTAAAGTTACATCTCCTTGTCCAATGTGTTGAGCAGGAGAAGTCAGGTCAAGTCAATTTTATTTTTATACAGTCAATTCACAGAAAGGGTTCTTGTGAAACTTGTGAAGGTCTATATTACAGTTCTAAATCATTCAACATCTAACTCATTAATTATCCCTATCAAATAGTTTGTCCTATTTTGAGGATGACAAAAATCATCCCAGTGCCAACAAGATTTCTAGATTACGTTGCATCACATTTCCAGATCAGCTGCTTTGAGTAAGTTCTTTGAAATCTGAATATGTTCACTCTTAATTGCAAGCATGGTAAACGAAAAAGTGTCACCAAACAGTAACAGTAACAACTCACCATAGCAATGGTGATTTACTGTATATCGAGCACAGCTTATGTTTTAGTCCATGTGAAATCATATAGGTGTGTACCAATGCAGACCATGAAATAAAAAAAAGAACAACAGAGGCAGTGAAAGAGTCTAAGTACCAGTCAAAATGTCTTAATAGATGATAAAGTGTTGGAATCCTGTATAATACAATGGGTTTTTAAAATGTATCAACTGTGACGTTATGGGGCCAAATGCAAGCTGCAAGAACAGTGATTATGAAACTGTGAAATGTGAATTGTGAAATTAAAATCTGAAAAACGTATGTATATATTGACCTCCATTACATCACTGAATTTAGATGAACGACAACAAGAATGGTGACGTCAGAAAAAAAAATGCATGGCAGAGACACAGTAAAAACATACTGGCTGGGACCTTACCATGCTAAGTACGTCATTGAAATGATAAAGACAAGCAGAACAAATGCTCCAGCTGCTACTCCGTACACCCAAGTCTTCAGCTTTCCATCTGCATAGAAAATCACACATACACACGCAAACATTGACAAACATGCACATTTTTTATTAATACTGTACATAATTAGGATTAAGGATTAAGATCTTTAATTTTCTTGTCAAAGCTGACGGGAACAGTAGTGTTACAGTACAGTTTTGAAATAATTATTCACTAGTGAACCATCTGTATAACACAAAAATTAACACAGATAAAATAACATTGAGCCTTTCACATCATGAAATGCTGACAGTAAAGACAAATGTATGTTGTCATTTGTCATTCTTAAAAAGAGCAGGTAAAAATATGCATGTTCATTCTACACCACCAGTATATAATCTGCAAATACTAGTAGATGATCCTACTGACGTTTCATTTTTTAAGCAGCTTGTTGTTGCCCTATTTGTAAGACTGATAATTCATTAGGAACCACTAAAATAAACCCAACATCCATTTACTGTATATAGTAATTTAATTAAAATGTATTATACTCTAATAACAACATAATTTTATCAATATTGTCTCCTCTTCTGTTCATCTGTTAATTGCTTCCTGCTTTCTTTCCAGTTTTTCTCTTGTCTGTCTCTCATGTACTGTTCTTAATTTTTTTTTTTCTATTTTTATTTTTTCTATTTAATGTTTTTTTTAAAGTGATTTCAACAGAACGAAAAAGCGGAACACCAACAATGCCACAGATAAAGCCAGTGCAGCACCCAGACACTCTGCAGCACAATACACTTTATGAATACCTAGTAGTTCTTCAAAAGCCTGTGGTTTACATCTTAAGAATGAACTATTATCTATGTAAAACCAAAGTGAAGTTTACCAAAACTAGCATGAAGTTTATTGCTTCTGCCAAAAGAGTTATATTTGTTTAATTTCTCTGTTGTCACTCTGATGCTTACTGGGCTGAGCATGATTCAAAATGTGTCCTGTCTGGGAAAAAAAAAAAAAAAAGACAAAACAAAACATTGTGGTGCAGATTTGAATAAAGGGCCAGGTACAGGAATTTCTTGTTTTAAGAAACAATTGGCACTTAGTTTTTTTTTTCTCGCTCCCATGAAACTGCTGATACTGCTTTGTGTTTTAATGTGTCCCTTATTTAGGCTTTTTCTTTTCACCTATCACCCACTCTTTGCCCTATATTTCACCTTTCTCACGTTTCAACTTTTTTCCTTTGCTATTATTTTTTCCTCCTTTCCCCCTTCATTCCCCCACTTTTAATTCTTTTTCACCTTTACAAGCCACACATGCCTGATGCATTTGTCCGAAGCTACTCACAAAAATCTAACCGTGAGGTTACAACCTAAAAATCACTGTAATCATGCTACATCAAATATGCTGAACTGCTTCATGTGCCACCTTTAGAAACAAGAGTTATTGATTTTTTAATTAAAATTGAAGTCTTTTGTCCTTTCATCATTCATCATTGTTTTACTTTTTCATGTTATCTCCAATGTTTGTCTTCCTCTTTATTCTGCTCCTTGCATGCCCCCTTTCATAGATTTGTAAGCATTACTTATGAGTGCTCCACACTTACAAGTATTTTAAGCTTGTTGTAATTATTATATTGGACTATTTACACTATATTTTGCTTGATTGTTATATTCTACAAAAATTAAGAGTCATCAAATTCAATATGATGAGGAGAAATTTCCAGCAATTAAACGTCACAACGTGTATTGCAGTGTATTACCTAGTCCAAACGGCTGCAGGAACCAGGTGCGTCCTGCTCTGCCCGGTGTACTGGCTTCAGGTTGGGTGGGGCCGAAGGCTCGAATGGTCTTCACATCAGCCTTGTTGTCACCTGCTGTTGGGATCTCCAGCACAGGGATGACTGTACACTGGTCCAGTAGGCCATCAGACGTCATCACCTCAGTGTAGCCCTCCTCACAACCGCACACTCCCACCTGACACAGGTCGGAGGAACGCAATTGTTTGACACAATTACGTCAGCAAATCAAATATCAAATCAAATTTTATTTGTATAGCCCAAAATCACAATTTACATATTATCTCACTGGGCTTTGACAAACGGTACAAATATGACACCCTCTGCCCTTAGACCCTTGAACCCTTGACCCTTGAGCAGTCATTAGGAACTGAAAAACTAACCAATACTAATATCCTTAGACCCACTCTGCTAGGGTACATGGTAAAGAAATTCATAAAGTACGCCTACACAATCTGAATAAATGAGACTGGATGACGAAAAAAACCACAAGGGTAAGAAAAGATTAGGAAAAAAAAAAAAGTGATGTATTTCCAAATCAGCTGGGGATTTTGTAACCCGTAATATATGTTTGTCTGCCTCCTACTCCTTTTCTATTCTACTTTATTTTCACTGGCATGTCTAAGTAAAAACTGAATCAAGCTTATCCTTTTTCTTAATTTTTCCTAAAACTCTACCCCCTTTGTTCTTTTGAATGTTCTCTTGAATTTGTCTTTGCAAGATTAAGACAGTTTCAGGTGTGGTAATGTCAAACATAATTAAAAAAGAATCTCACACTCGTTCACTTTTAAGACATATTTTGGTTTGCCTTTTTCTTTGAGAGAACCTCTCTGTTGCTCTAAACAATTTGTTTCAGAGAAAGGATTAACAAAATGAATCCTTTGATCTTAAACTTGTGGGTCCAAGCCAACTCCGAGTTCCGGTTTCAGCAATTGCAAATGTGTGTTTAGCTTGACTGTATTTTGCTTATTTTATAAATGGGTGTCTTTTTTATCCACTAAGGATCCAGTAGCTTAATTGCATTTTGACAACAACTGCAAAACTCAGGCCTACCGCCTACCAATCATGGATCAATACAGGCTTAATACTTAGAACCTATAAAGTTTCTAAAGGTCCCTGAGATACTTGTAAATAGTAAATGATCTTTGTGCTAATATTACAAAGGAATTACATACATCATTTTGAATTAATCACAGAGTATGTTTGTTAAATAAATGATTTAGCTGTACAATCTAAATTACATGGTGCTGCAAAAGCACTGTGAACTGATGGGAAGCTGCCCCTCGTCCACATCTCTCTCTCATCCCTGACTCTATTCATCACTCTGTAGGGGGTGCCCAGCTTGCAAACGATCTTTGGAACATAACTGGTCTCAGAAACCCCCACTCTATTGGTGCATGTCAAACAGCAACCTCAGTTTGGGGATGATCAAATAACCATTTACATATCCTAACTGGCAAACAAAGGAAAAGAAGTGCAGCTCATCTTAATTTTATTCACAGTATGTTCACAGCAGTACTCTTGAGAGTACTGCTGTAGTGTTCATATAGGAACAGTATAAATGCATTAATGTTCCCCCAGATATTCCTAGCAACCACCACTTTCAATCACACTGAAACAATTTAACTTCTGTTCTGTTGTATGTTGTGCCTCATGGCATAAATGTGCACTGTAAAAATCTCAGCTTCAAACAAGACAGCTATTTCATTAACTCCGTTGCTACAGATGGCGAAAAGGTCCATCAATAGCGTCACGTCCACAGTAGTAAATCAGTAGTGGTGGTACACTACACAAGTAGTAGGTGGAGCACAACCTTCTTTATTTTAAAGCAGACAAGCAGACTAGGCAGAGCCTTAAAATCAGATAGTTTAGATTTAGAGTTTTCAATATAATATGGTGGAGTGCTGTAATTGTTTTATAGTAATGAAAGTTAGAAAAAAGCCAACCCCAAATTGGATGTAGGATTTGGCTTTCTGTTAACAAAATTAAATGAGCTACAACAGTTTGGTCTCCTCAAAATTATATTTTTAGGCTGAATGTTCAAGACAGTGCTGAAGCTACATTTTTAGCTTCGTCTGTGAACGCAACCACAAAATGTGTAATAAGTAATAAAGCTCCGCAAAGACGTTTTAAAAAACAGCAGTTATTTATTTGTTTGTTTTTTAAAGTTGAATTTTGCTGAATTTAAGGCCTGTCTTTTGAAAGGACAGCTGTTGTGTGCCAGCACCATGCCTCCAGAACTAAGAAATGTACCCCTCAGATTAAGGGAGATAGGCTTCTAAGAAAAAGAATATTAAAAAGAAAGATGATCAAATTCTCCAAAATTGTTACCACCTTACGACCTTTACAGCCTGGTAATATATACCTGTCAGTGCCACCAATTTGAGACGCAAACCCCCTGTTAAAAATCTTTACAGGCCCAGCTGAGTAATCCTCTATGTCAGCCCTCTGTTTTGCTGGAAATCTGTCAATTGTGTTCTTCATATCACCCTCTTTACCCCCCATGAAAAAGAAAGTGTTTCTAATCGAAGTTTTTAATTTTTGAGCTGCCCTGTTTGCAGGTTTAAATGCAGGCTTTGGCTGTGCCTCTGTTTTGCTTTGTGTGTTTCTGTAGCAGTTGTTATTAGAGCTTTAGCACCTTATTCTCAAAGCAGGATAATGGGATAAAATGATTAACAAGTGGGAAAAATAGATAAATTACTGTATTATTATTCCTGTAAAGTTCATCATCTTTTCTACCCACTTTATTCTGTGTCCGTACAGTATGGATTGCTTTCATTTCGCCTCTGAGTATACTTTTTTTTAGCCACACAGGAAAATCTGCAGACGTGCTCCTTAGCTGTGAACTACTACTTCATTTCTAACATGGTTGAGAGAAGTTAGATAGACATTTAGATAGCTGAAGTCATAAACAGCTAGCTATGGTTAGCAATTGCATGGTATATAAACCATTGATTGTGTTTTGTTTTGGGTTTTTTTGTTTTGTTTTTTTTATTTCTTTTAATAGGTGAAATGCAATACAAACCCATTTTTATTAGATCAAAGATATACTACTGTATGTAGATTTTTTTTGTGAAAACATTCAAAGTTGTCACCTCTTCCCCGGCTCAGTGTTTGAGAGGTACTGAGAGACAAAAAATATTTAAAGACAATATAAGATATGAGGGGATGGTCATTTTATGAACATAGGATCTATGGCACAATTCAAGACTCCTGCAATTTGTGTACTTAAGTGTCCTTGGGCAAGACACTGAACACAAAATTGCTTCCAATAGTTTCCTTACTCCCAACTTAGTTGATACTACACGTCCACCCATGTGTGAATTGCTGAAAGCGCGTTGAGAAGTCATGTAATATTAGACTTGAAAAGTGCTATATAAATGCGAGTCCAGTTACCATTAAAAGAAAAGCAGAAGGCTAGACATATAGGGACATCTGCAGGATTGTGTGGTTCTGGAGAGGCGAGCCCTAATTTTTCACAAAAAGACTTTTAATTTCACTTTCATGTCTTTAGGTACTACACTTTGTTCCAAGGGGTGGTTTACAGTTAGAAGTCAGGGCCTATCTAAAGGCAAAAAAAAAATCCAGGTCACAACACATTTAAATGATTGAGTAGATGAAGAATACATATTGTGCAGTCTTTTTTCCAATCATTCAAGATACCCGCTTCTTTACATGTGTGGAATATCTTGTCAAGAAGTCTTCAAGAACTCACCTCAGTACACACGGAACGTTGCTTGGTGCAGGGAGGGTCACAAGATCGGTCAGCCACCGGCTTGGCTGACAAAGGACATCCACCTGCAGGGGCCAGAAAGTCAACTCAAGCATCAGAGGTTTATAGCTACTGTTTCTGTCACTGCAAGATGTAAGAAACATTATTACACATTTACCAGTAGTCAATCAATAATAGCACAATAACAGTCAAGCAAATAAAAAGAAAAAATTGAATAGTTTTGTCACTGCTTTCCACACTTGGACGTGGTGAGAGTTTTACATTGTAGGTATGTACTGTTGAGAATAAGAGGCTGTAGTCATCTCTGTTTTTGTTTCTGTAACCAACACTTACTTAAGATTATTTTAAAGATTACCATACCATTGTAATACCATGGTAATAGATTAGATTATATAGATCACAATTAAATGTTGATCCCGATGTTAATATACAGTATATAAAAAAACAAAAAAACAATTCCTCACTCCCCCTCTGTGGGCGGTCTTGTGTATTTTTTAAAGAATATTAGTTTAAATTAATTCCATTCAATGTGTTTTCTTATCCAACAATGGTGCAATTACACATTTGCTGGGGAATATCTTAAATGGATATTAGTGATGAAACAAGTACATGTCATGACCATTTTAAAGTTTAAATCCTAAAAATACTTACTCTCCAGTTCAGGACATAATAAATTAATATACAGCATATTTCAAAGCTATCCTTTTGAATATGAGATCTAATATTTTAAATATCAATTCAATAATTTGATATCTGAATCATTATTATTATTATTATTAATGTCATAACAGCAGTGACATGGTGCATGACTCAATTAACTAAAAAAAGGCTGATTTATAACTATAAATAATCATTAGTTATAATTATTGAATTAAAAAAGGATATTGAAAGCCCTACTACACTAATGCTCAGAACTCGAAGATGAAAGATGAAAACAGCCTAAGCTAAAAGGAAACTCAGAGATTGTCTTGAAGATATTTGAGGTGATTCATGTTTGTGTTCAGTTATGTGTCAGACATTTTTTGTTAACACTGATATTACTATGACTGTTAAGATTTAACATTGCTCTTAGTCCTGAGAAGTCCTGTAAATCGGGTGGGGAACTTTTGCCTATAGACAAAGTGCAAAAATAAGATACAATACAGAGAGATCTAATCTGAGGAATCGGAACTTAATTGAGTACACACTCATTATCTATGAACAGCTTAACTCAGTTGAATGTTTACCTGTGACATTTAGTCCATCGAAGCGCTGACACCAGACTTGGCGTGATGAACCCCTCCATGGTCCAGTCCTCCACTTGTATTCAAAACATTGCCCCCCTGCAGAAGGAGCAAAGCTTTACTAACAATATAGCTTATGCTGTAAATATGACAACTGTACTTCAGGCCTCTGGGAATAACTATTATGTATTTGGAAATCCACCAGGACTCTGTCAGACTGACCTGTACACGGACGAGCCTCCAGCTCCTGTTCCGGACATTGCAACAGGTTTTCTGGGTCCTGGGCCATCACGGCTCGGGATCGGACCTGGACAGAGCCGAAACCCAGATCATCCCCGCTGAAACAGCTCAGTTGGCATAGACTCCAAACAGTCCAGTCTGTCAGGTAGCACTCTCCTATAGAACACAATAGGGCAATAATTAATGTTTTTCAGATGAATCACAGTTTGAATCACTTTTCTTATTTTACCTGTCAAGAGCTCGTAATTTAGCTAAAATATTAGAAACTGCAATTACTGGGAACTGTCTTTGACTCTGTGATCGCCACTAAGCAATCAACTTGATTATAGGCAAATTGTACCCACAGACAATTAGGACTGGAGTAGACAGACAATTTGCAGCTGCTATAATCATGTCCTCAGTCACTCAGTTGGGCAGTAACAGTAACAAAAAGCCATATATATCAAGAAAATTAATAAGGCCAATCTCTGAGACTCTGTTCTTCT
>KV751397.1:770132-791150 GCA_001698575.1 Mola mola
TGTAGGCCATAATTAAATATAATAATTTAATAAGTAAAAAACTTAAAACGTTTTACTTCAAGTATATAAGTCTACAATATATTAATTATTCATTAATTCACTGCCAGCTGTACTATTCTGTACAAGTTATACTTATTGCATGTCTGTCTGTCCTAGGAAGAGAGATCCCTCCTCTGTGGTTCTTCCTAAGGTTTCTTATTTTTCCCTGTTTAGGATGTTTTTAAATTTTTCTCAGCTGGGTCGAGGTCTAAGGGCAGAGGGTGTCACATTTGTATAGTTTGTGAAAGTCCAGTTAGAGAATTTGTAATTTGTGATTTTGGGCTATTCAAATACAATTTGATCAGCTATCTAGTTTGCACACTAAATTTAATAGGTCTGCAGCATAATTCATAGGCATCAATTATAGCAGCATTTTTCTCAACTCCCATTATAAAAATGAAACACACCCTTCCTCTCAAATACAAACATTGAACTGTAACTTTTGCTGAAAATTTAAGACGTAAAGGAAGACATTTCACACCTGGTTGACATGGTCCAGTTTAGGACATGGCCTTCCACCATTATAAGGCTTTTCCCTTAGCCATTTTGAGCGAACTTTGACCCCACTGCCACAGGACTTGCTGCAACGTGACCAGTTGGACCACTCACTCAGTTTGCAGTCAGAAGGACAGGGGATGATGCAAGCCTCCTCAATGTACCCTATAACCAACCACATCCCAGTGAACAAGCTTTAGAAAGAATCCATGATCCTCTAGACATCAACAGTGCCAATAATATGTTAGTGAAGTAAAAGAAAACACTGTTAGTATACCTCAATTGGAAAGAAGCCTCAGTGTCTCAATGATGGAAAGCAGCAGTTTTAATTTGGGCATCACAACTGACTTTGGCAATGTACATTTAAAGCGTGGTTTAAACTTTGTTTTTACTTCTTTTATCATGCCCTTTATTTTCACAGTTATTTGGGACAAATTGTACTTGAAAATGTTTGAACAATCATGAAGTAGATTTCAAGTTACAAAGAGCTGAGTACACTTGCTCTAAGGGTTTTCAGGAGGAAAGTAAAGGGATGAAATCCCTCTTGAAACACATAAAATAACTGCAGAATATGAAATTACAAAGGTAGGGTGTGCCTACCTAGACTACATATTGATTTAACCTATTGTGAAGTGGCGTAAGGGAGTAGGGTTTTTCAATTTCATAGTTGGACTTATGAGAAAAAAAAAACTTCACATGGCGTGACCAGCCTCAATGTTTCCTCACACAAAAAAAAAACATTTTTGACATTAATGCGCATGCATTCTTTTCCCTGACTCCTACCATAAACAAACATCATTAGTCATGCCCAGCTGTGGCCAGGCAGCAAACATCAACAGGAGAAAAGCAAGCGCTTGCCATGTTATACCATACCTATTAATCTCTGGCTTATAAGACTCACTAACCAAAAATACAAATCATAGTGAAAGCAACTAGAAGTATTTAATTTGAGTGCAACATCTGTTTAAAGCTGCATCCACTTACCGTCAACCAGCCCAATACTGTGGGGAAAGCTTGACAGGCAACTAGACAGATTTTTCAATGAGCAAACATAGACATGATCATTCCCCAAGTGCTTTGATGTGTTCTGTATTTTTTACCAGAGCTAAGATACAGAACACGACAGAGCTTTTATTCTTAATTCCCTTATCTCTCTTTACCGGAAGATAACGTTTAACGTTAATACAACTCTCTGCAAAAAAGCATGACAGATTTGGGCCACTGGCAAAAAAAAATAATGCGTACTTTCCCCTCACTAATTATTAAATTTAAGCTTTAATTTATTAAAAAATATGTACAATTAATAGAACCTGTGCTGGGTAAAATATTACGTCTTAAAGGTCAAATGGTCCTAAAATACTGTATTTAAAGATGACTGATGAGCCAAATGAAACATGATTATTTTGAGATGCTTCCCATCTGTGATAAAAGTTGGTACCTACTTTATATGTAGGTACCAAGGTATGGTGTAATGATATGACATAGCTGCTTTGATGCTGGATGCTGTAACAGGAACATTGAGTATACCACAGCTTTTAGGTCTGTGAAGATTCTCAGTCATCCAGGTCATGGTAGTCCCGGACGGATTCCACTGCTTCAGATGTGGGTATGCATGTAAAGAGTGAGGTGGTCTCCTTTGATGTCCGAAGCAGTGGAAACCGTCCAGAAACGACTAATGAGAGACAGTACTTTGGACCTTGGAGCCAACTTCACCCCAGAACAAATCTGTAAAGTACAACTTAAACCTACTTAAAGTACAACGAATGTTTCTACAGACAGAAGCATGGCTGCGCCATGGGCTCCCCAGTGTCTCCTATTGGGGCCAACCTCTACATGGAGGAAGTGGAAAGTAGGGCACTGAGCTCCTTCAAAGGAACAACACAGACATGTGGATGACACCTGGGTCAAGATCAAAACCCAAGAGGTAGAAGCCTTCACCGAACAACTTAACTCAGTAGACAGCAACATCAAGTTCACAAGGGAGGATATGAAAGAGAACAGGCTGCCTTTCCTGTACTGTGCAATACACCTTGAGAAGGACGGAGGGCTCAACATTTAAGTCTACTGGAAACCTACTCACACAGACCAGTACCTGCTCTTCAACTCTCACCACCCTTTGGAACACAAGCTGGGAGTTATCAGAACCCTGTATCACCGGGCTGAAAATGTTCCCACAAGGACAGAGGGGAAGTCTAAGGAACACAAACACATCAAGACAGCATTAAAAATCTGTGGATAACCTAACTGGGCGTATGTCACATCCACTAAGCGCTCCAGGAACAACACCCCAACAACACAGGAAGAGGAGAGGAACAAACGCCACAATGTTGTCATTCCATATGTGGCAAGGGTGTCAGAGAAATTTGGAAGAATTTTCTCTAAGCATGAAATCCCAGTTAACTTCAGACCCTGGAACACTCTGAGACAGAAACTGGTTCACCCCAAGGACAAAACTCCCAGACACAAACTTAACAATGTTGTTTATGCAGGCTGGTGCAGTGAGGAGAGCACAGACTTTTACATCGGGGGAGACCAAACAACCTCTCCGCAAACGTATGGCTCAACACCGGAGAGCCAGCTCCTCCGGCCAGGACTCAGCAGTCCACTTACACTTAAAGGAGAAGGGACGCTCCGTTTAGGATGATAATGTGCATGTGTTGGACAGGGAGGATAGATGGTTTGAGAGAGGAGTAAAGGAGGCCTTTTATGTCAAGCTGGAACAGCCTTCACTTAACAGAGGAGGAGGCCTCAGACACCAACTCTCTACAACATACAATGCAGTTTTGAAATCCCTCCCCAGGAAACTTAACCACAGTTCACACCTTGGCTCATGTGAAATCAGCGACTCACATGATGACCGGGGGGAGTGATAACCCAACTTGGGGGCGGGGCTTTGTACCCTTTGCCCACTACCCTGAGTGAGAAGGATCCTCAACAAGGTTAAAAACTGGGGACTCCCTACCAGAAATTTACAACTGAAGAAGCCTCTTGGATGAGAGGCGAAAAGTCTTCAAGAAACTACAAGTAGTTACTTTCAGTTGATATGCCAAGACTATCACAGCTTTTAGTAATTCTTGTGGGAAGCAATGACAGATAGCCGTATTCCATTTATTCATTGTTTTCCTGCTTTCTGGGGCGATGTATGTAAGTTGATTTAATTAAGCCAAATTAACCATACGGATCTTTTTAATAATATTTTTTTTTTACACTTTTGTTGTCTGAATGAGGATAAAACAGCTCTTTAATGAGAAATACTCAATTTTAATGTTAACACCCATCCATCCATCCATTTTCTACCGCTTATCCTCTCAGCAAATGGCCTTTCCATTGTGCATTTGCTGATATTGTGTATTTCAGTTGATTTACACACAAAATGCTGTTTTATTATTTGATAGAGTGCACAAACAGGGAGATACATAGCAATGGTGGCTTTAGGACCCTTGGGTGAAAGGGAAGCAAATAGAATTCTTTCTCTGTCTTCCCATTACCGGTCGGTGAAAACAGCAGCAAAGTGCATAGTATGTAATTTCAACTCAGCAGAGATGGACTCAGTAATATTAGTCAAAGCAATATCACATGTCAAAAGTTTGATTAAACCAACATTAGCCTTGAAAAAACCCACATCAGACAAAGTAAAGCTGCAAACAACCTGAAGGTTATGAATTGAAAATTAGGTTTAATTGTTTCTAATTCAGCTTTACATTTCAAAATGAAAATAAATATGTAATGTCTTCTCCCAAAAGATACAATATCTAAATAATATATATCATTCATGAACTATTATACTGAATTTACAACCGTATTTACAGCTTTTTGTAATATTTACACAGAGTTTTAAGTTGTTGACATATGACAAAGAAATCATCTACAGAAATAACATGTGATGTTTAGGTGAAACACTGTGACTTGTAACTTTGGAATGGAATTTACTACTGGGCATTCATTATTTGTCAGCAAACCAAGGTTTAGATTGATCAGTGTTTTAAATTTACTTGTGATATCTGCAGCTGTTCCTTAAAATTAAGACAATTCACATTCAGATTAGTGCGTTCTTTTAGCACGGAAAACTCACCATGGCTGTTACAGCGAGACGTCTCCACTATGCGATTGTCCTGGTCATAACACACCATGGCCTGATAACGATATCCTTGGCCACACTCCTTGATGTCACCCTGGACTTTCATGCCCAGTTGACCCTCCACGCCGCTGCCCTCAGGTAGGACACAGTCTGACCAGTTGCCCACAGGCTGGGCATTATATTTGTTACATGGGCAGTACTGGGTCTCGCTCAAGGGATACATCTGATGGTTCCTACACTGGTCCCGCTTTTTGCTCTTCCCTGGAAAAAAACATTAATCATCATTGGTAAAGTAGTTTTATTTCGTAAAATGTTGGAAATGATAATTTGTCCTTAAATAAGGTAAGAGATTTTGGAAGAAGTCTTGGACTCATGAGCATTTTGACAAAGATAAGGGAGCCCTCTTGGTTTACCAAATACATTATAGTTGCGTTCAACATCTGCTGATTTCTCTTTAAAGGCTGATGTATTATAGATGTCAGCTATAAGTTAAAGTCTGTCACTAACCAATCAGGATCCTTTTGCGGGTTCTGACACCAATGCAGTCAGCTGTGCAAGAGGAGAACTTGGACCAGTTGCTGAGCTGACAGTCTTCCTGGCAGGGCAGCTGGCAGGGCTGTGTAAGAGGCGGCATGGAGCTGGTATACTTAAGACAAAGTTCAATGTCGACCTGTCCACCATCCTGCTTCCGGCATGAAACAGCTACAGGTGAAAGGAGCAAGTACATTTTTATAAGGAGGAGAACTCATGCTGAGTGTCATGGCCATTTTTGGAATAAGATTATGAGAGTTCTTTGTTCATGGAAGATTGTTGGTTATGATTCTCCATTCTAATACTCAAACATACTAGTGCACCTAAAACAAATATTGATACTATAATATTATGATTTTTCTTCAATTACTTGAAAAAAATCTAAAAATATTAAAATACTTTACTGTAACTGTATAAGCCATAATCTTGAAATTTAAAACAAAAAGGCTTGAAATATTTCAATATTTCATAATCAATATAGAAAATATGAATGCTTAACTTTTTGAATAAAATTGCAAAAAAAGAACCCTTCCAAAATATTCCATTCTTTTAAGATGAAGCGTATACTATAACATACTATTCCACCTAATGACAGAGGGTTCAACTCTCTGTAAGACAATCAACTCAAGAAGATGGGAGGTTTCAGACCTATTGCGTCTATTGTGTAAACAAATGCACTACCCGCAAAATATTCTGCATGCCTAACGATAAAACATTTGTTGGAGCTAGTGAAGTCATGTGGTTCACCACTAGCAATTTACAGATGTCCCACAAAACACAGAAATTTTCTGGCCTGTCCAAGCCAGGTTTTCTGGGTTTCAATATCTTTTTTTTACTGATTCAGGGGAGACACGTGAGGGTGAAGACCAAAGATCACACTGTGACTGTGTTCATCAACAGGCACAATAGTGTTAGATCTGGTACACTGTTGAGATGAGCGGAGAGACTGTTGCTGTTGCCTTGGAGCACTTGGGAACTCTATGTTCCAGATCTGGAGAACAGCAGCACCAAATACTGGAGGCTTCTTCTCTCCCTGGTAAAATGTATGTGGACAGAGTTTGGGCAGGTGGAGATGGATATGTTTGCCAACTGCCACTCACTATCCCTCTGGTACTGCCAAACACTACAAGACAATCTGGCAATACAATTTATCAGCACAAGGCATGACTAAACATCTTAAATAAATCCCCCTTTTTCCCACTAACAATGCTCAAAATTTTATTTGAAAGTTTGCCCTCAACAACACTACAATCATTGGCTGCTGGTGGAAGTTCCCAGCAATAGCTTAAAAGTAATTGGGGATACAGCTTCAAGTATGGAACACATTGCATGGAACACATTGCATGGAACACATTGCATGCTCAAATAGGGGAAGTGAGCTCGCTCAGTATTTTTAAAAGAAAGCACATCATTTAATTTAGTTTTTTCCTCACCCCGAACCTGCATGCCAGGCCCACAGGTTTCCTGAGCTCCAGAACTGTCCTGACGAACCGACCATGGAACCAGCTGGCATCGCCTCCACTTGTGATTTTTCCACCTGAAAAAGTATGGCGACTCAATCAATTGCAAAATATGGCTAATTGTAACATCAAAATTTGAAAAAAAAAAAAAGAACATAATGATGGAGCACTCTAGTGCCTCAGAAATGCCTTGTTTTAAGGCTAAAGTCTTGTCACTATCTTTTTTTTTCCCATGTTCTTACATCTGTCTTGTGAGTAAACAGTGAAAAGACATTTACAGCATATATTGAAGACTCTATCCAGTCTACTGATTCCTGAATGTATTACAATGCTCACATTTAGACATTCACACAGAAATGTAGCACCATCTAAGCTGGGACTAGAAACCTTTCACACCAAATGTTGCAGCATTGGGAGCAATTTGGGGTTCAGTCTCTTGCTCAAGAACACTGACATGGCCTGCCTGAGCCATGGCTGTCCTGTGAGTCTGTTTTTGTTGGCAAAGTGGTGTGGACCTCTGGCTTCTGCTTGACTGGAATCTCAAGTGCATATGAAATAAATGAACTGGTATACTACTTAAGCTCACTAGTATCAAACTGAGAGCTCAGTGTTAACTTAGGGAAGCAGCTCAAGTTCCTGAACCACATTATGGAAACATGGAGATCCTTGAGACCAGATATGGTGCCGCTATCAGCCTTCACAGCAGGTGTTCCTAATGGAAATGACAGTTCACTGGGAACTGAGGATGTGTATCGTGGTTTTACTGGTTGGTCATTGTGTAAGGTCGGCACCAGACTTCTCATCAATAGTGATGCCAAACAGGAAGCTATGAAGTCTGTCACAGAAGCTACAGAGAAGTCTTACTATTTTTTGGGGATCAAGAGGAGTAATTAGTGAACCACAGCTGTTCAGACACAAGCTGGGGTCTGATCTGGATCGCTTGACCATGGGTGTATGATGTTGAAAGACCCGAAACACCAGATGATCCCAGGAACATCACTGAGGATGTGTCCTAGCACATTCGTGGAATTATCTTTGAAACAAACTCTGCTCGTTCACTCATTCAGGACCAGTTCATTATGTCACTCTTTGTGGCATTAGCCCATCTCAACCACCTACAGGTGTGAATTGTAGTTTCTGTCTCATGTTGTTTCTACAGTCTCCAGAGTTGGGTTCTGCTGTTGTGTCCACTTCATGTAATCATAACACCCTGGTCAATATTAGATGAGTAACCCTTAGAAGATGTCCTTTCCACTGCTTTGATTATTGCATCTTCAGTCTTGCTATTACAGCACTGTTGTTATGACAACAATGTAAAGTTTAATCATCTACAAATGGAGGAAATTTAGAACAGAAGTGAACAATCCTTAAGCCCTTCAATGACTCATTCATCGAATCATGCTCTGGCATCTGTAGCAGTTCAACAGGAAAAGATCTGAAATGTTAGCAATCAACACCTCTCAGTTCACACATCATAACATCTGTGCTGTAACTAAAAACTGTAAGTATTTTTTTCACTATATGTGTGAATTAACCTGATTTTGATATCATTTAAAAAGATTTTAAAAGTTCTGTAGTGTGCCTAGCTTCAGTCATTGTGTCATAACATTGCAAGAACAGGGACTTTACATTTTCCTCTGTGGCACAAACATCATCTTTGCCGTAACTAAGTATTTTACTACAGTCTGAGCCTGTGTCTACCCTTTATGGTTGACAATACTAAAATTAGTATTCCCTTTTCCATGCTCACTCTGCTACACACTGGGAGACAATCACATACAACTGATCCTCAACCCCAACTTCCACTATCATACTGCTGCTCGGACCAGAGCTCCACTGTTTTTTTCAAAAAGTTTTAATATTAAATGTGTCGCTTGTCCAAATCAAACTAAATTTAACACTGCCCTTCATTTGAGTCCACAGAAACAGACCTGTAAATATGCATTAGATCAGGTGACTGATTGTCAAGATTTATTGTAACAACCTAAGAGCCACAAGCAGGAAGGAAGAAAAACATGAAGAAAGAAAGTGATTTTGTTTCGCTGTATGTCACTGTGTTAAGTTCATATAATTATTTTAATAACAATTATAATATCAATAACATTAAAATAAGAAAAAATAATTTTAAAAAATGTAGACAACGGTTTTCTTACATGTATGTGGCACCAGGTCACGTATACCTCATTTAGGAGTAGCCTATTATAGCCATAACTCCTACTTGTAATTACAAATCACAACGCGGCATGAGGAATGTCTGCAGGTTTTGACGTTGATTAGGGCCGCTTACCTGTATCCTTGACATACAGAGGGAGCATCACACTCTCTCTTCTGGTTCAGCACTTCAGGACAGTCTTGCCCACCATTGACTGGTGACTGGATGATAATACGTTTCCTGTACTGCTTATTTTTTGTGTTACCATCTAAGTGAATACAAAGGAAAACATGCAGTATATATTAATATATGGGTACCTCCAGCAAAAGGTTTACAGCGTGTCAGATTTAAAAATAATAACGAAAATAAGAATAAAAATAGTTACATTATTTGAAAATGAGATGTTGTTTATGTGTTTTATTGAGTTTATCAATGTAGACTGAATAAATTGAATCCCAGTTGTTCATAATTTTTCCATGATGTATTGGCTCACCCTCAGCAGACTGTAACAACTTCAAGGGGAGGCTAATACTATCAAGTACAATATTGAATGTCATCTCCATCGTGTGCTCTGTAGTGTACTGTATAGTTCTGTGGGTGGTACAGGTGATTGTCTTTACAGGAAGTCTACATATATATCAGAACCATCATATCAATTTATCACATCAATATTAAGCATGTGGAGTATTTGAAGTACAGTTCATTGAAAAAGAAGAAGAACCATTTTGAAACAAATTGCATCAATTGCGATTTCTTCTCTTTGCACATATGTGTTGGTAAAAAAAAAAAAGTATCTCCTTTTCTATCAGAGCTATTCACAAAATGAAGGAGAAGCCTGTATACAGGCAACAGATGAAGGAGTGGTTTAAGGATTTGTTCAGTGGATGCCTCTGAACAGCTATGCCAGCAATCCTATTTATTTAAAATGCATTGAGTTACTATTTATGGCCAATCCCACTGACTTGCCAATGACCTATATGAACATAAAGTGTTTGTACCTTTAAATAATAGATTTGACATATTTACAACATAAAAGTTACCACATCAACCTCAACCACCTTTTTTGCACCAAATCCTTCCTTTATTAAAAATACTGGTTTGAAAACATTTTCCTTTATTATTTTATGAATTGAAAAATCTATTAGGAATATATTCTTAACAAAAAACAACAAAGAGCTGGAGTGATATACCTGCTTTACATGTTAGTGGGCAGGGGCTCCAGTCACTGTACGGTGTGACAATACAGTCTCTTTTGCATGGCAGTAAGCAGGGCCTGACAGTGTCTGGGCGCAGACTTTCAGGACACCTGCAAGTACAAATTAAAGATAGAGTCAACATATAAGTCTTTTTTTTTTTTTGTACAATAACTTATATTTAACAACATCGTACAGTCAATTTGCAGTTAAAATTCTATTTTACGGAAAAGTAGCTTCTACTAGCAATGTGAATTATTAAAATTGTTACTCTAATTAGAGGTTATTTGTTTTATAATTACTTTGGAAAGAAAAGTTAAAGATGCCCTCCACACATTAATTTGACATAGAATTCTTTAACATATGGGACATGGTTTCTACGTTAAAACTTTTAAATTCTTAAAATGGCATATAAACTATATATACAGTATATATTTCAAAGCTAATTGCCCAAGTTAACATGAAGTGCGGCATATACCAAGGAGCTGCCCTATCCCCCCTGCTGTTCTGCATTGGCCTGAACCCCCTCAGCCAGACAATCACAAAGAGTGGCCTCGGATACCGGTTCAGAAATGGAACAACAATCAGCTACCTCCTCTACATGGATGACATCAAGTTTTATGCGAAGAGTGAGTGAGACATAGACTCACTGATCCGCGTCACCAGGATCCACAGCACTGACATCAACATGTCATTCGGGCTAGACAAGTGTAAGCGAATGATATCAAAGACAGGCAAGATGATCACAACTGAAGGGGTTAAACTACCAAAGGGCAACGTAGCTGATGTTCAGGACAGCTACAAATACCTCGGGATCCCACAAGCAAATGAGAATCATGGATAAGACGCAAGGAAGTCAGCTACAACCAAATACCTTTGTAGAGTATGGCAGGTCCTGAGAAGTCAGCTGAATGGTCAGAACAAGATCCGAGCCATCAACACCTATGCCCTGCCCATCATCAGATACCCTGCTGGTATAATAACCTGGCCAAAGGAGGAGATATAAGCCATAGAAATCAAGACAAGGAAGCTCCTCACCATGCATGGAGGGTTTCACCCCAGGTCCAGCACCCTGAAGTTGTACACTAAACGGAAAGCGGGAGGCTGAGGATTAGTGAGTGTCAGAGCCACTATCCAAGATGAAACAACCAAGATGCAGGAATACATCAGGAAAATGGCCCCCAATGATGACCTGCTAAGTGAATGCTTCAGGCAGCAGAAACCCAGTCACTTGAAGGAAGAAGAAGAGAGACCATCATGGAGGGACAAGCCCCTGCACGGGATGTAACACCGACAGATAGAGGAAGTGGTTGAGTATTGAGAAAACATACGAGTGGCTGGAGAAGGCTTGTCTCAGGGATAGCACAGAGGCACTGATCATGGCAGCTCAAGAACAGGCTTTGAACACAAGATCGATAGAAGACTGGGTCTACCACACCAGACAGGACCAAAGGTGCAGACGGTGCCAAGATGCCCCTGAGAGAGTGCAGCACATAACAGAAGGATGCAAGATGCAGGTCGGTAAGGCATACTTGGAGCACCACAACCAAGTGGAACCATAGTATACAGAAACATCCGTACCGAGTATGGGCTGGATCAGGTTACAGGATCGAAGTGGGCAACACCTCCTAAGTTGATTGAGAACGACCAAGCTAAGATCCTGTGGGACTTCCAGATTCAGACCGAAAAGACAGTGGTGGCTAATAACCCTGATATCGTGGTGGTCGACAAGAGGGATAAGAAGGTGGTAGTGGTAGATGTCGCAATCCCAAGTGATAGCAACATCAGGAGGAAGGAACACAAGAAGCTTGAGAAATACAGAGGGCTGAAGGAAGATCTGGAAAGGATGTGGGGAGTAAAGGCATCAGTGGTACCTGTGGTGACAGGAGCACTTAGGGCTGTAACCCCCAAGCTGGGAGAGTGGCTCCAACAAATCCCAGGAATAACATATGAGATCTCTGTACAGAAGAGTGCAATCCTAGGAACAGCTAAGATCCTGTGCAGGATCCTCAGGCTCCCAGGCCTCTGGTAGAGGACCCGAGCTTGAAAGAGACAGAAGACCGCCCACAGAGAGGGCGAGTGGGGAATTTTTTATATATATAAATACTGTATATACTGTATATATGCACCTGCCCAGTGTGGGTAGGTGCAGTGGGTGGCAGCCAGATCCACCTCTACCTCAAATTGAATCCACACAAACTCTACAAGGGAGTGGTGATGCCCCCACTTATCGAACCAGGGCACCACCAGCAGATTAACCAAATTCACCAATATAAGTTTGCTTGAAGCTCAATGGCAAATATGATATATACCCTGAAATATTTTACAACTCCAGAAAATTCTCATTATTTTTGGACAACAACCCAAATTAATGTCCAAATGTATCTTTCATTTTGGCTTTGCTAATTCCACTTTATGTCACTATTGACAGTCTTCAAATCCGAGTTGCAGCTGTAACCGTTGCAGAAAGCAGGTGGTCCTCTTTCTATTTATGAGAAAGCGTGTTTCAAGCCCGTAGACTCACTGCTCAGCACGTAACAGTTAGTTTAAGGAGTGCAGAAACATATTAAAGCCATATTAATTTCCATACACGGCATGGGGGCTTGTGGGGTTTGTCTGCATAATGCTACTGTACTGCTAGAATAACGATCCTGTTGAATAAATAAATAGATAATTCATGTTCCTGGCAGATGCCTTCAGGGAAAAAACAGAGGCTGATGCTTAAAAGAACTGGTTTGCAGCTTATGAGCTTATCAACTGACACCTCTGCCAGACACCAGCAACAACAGACTGACTGTTAGAATAAATGGTACACTTGGCTAGGAACAACAAAGGAACAACACTTAGCGACTAGTTTAGGTAGGTGGATGACAAATGGTTTACAATCAAAACCCAAGTAGTGGCCTTCTCAGAATGTATCAGTTCATTGAGCAACAACATTAAATTCACAAGGGAGCACAGCAAAGAAAACAGGCTACCATTCTTGGACTGTGTTGAGTAGTTGGCGGAGGACAGGAGCCTCAACACTGAGATATACCGGAAACCTACACACACAGACCAGTACCTACTCTCCACCACCCACTGGAACACAAACTTGGGTTGATCAGAACCATAAGTCACTGCGCTCACAATGTTCCCTCAAATACAAATGGGAAAGAAAAGGGACACACACACATCAAGAGAGCACTCAAAACCTGTGGCTATCCAAACTGGGCCTTCATTAAATCAACAAAGAGACCGATGAAATCCACTGGAAAACCTGATGAAGGAAGGAACAACAAGCGGAGTAACATTGTTGTCCCATATGTGGCCGGAGTGTCAGAAAAAAAAAAGTGTTTAGATTTTGTCCAAACACAACATCCCAGTGCACTTCAAACCCAGCAACGCCTTCAAACAAAGACAGGTTCATCCTAAATTCAAAATACCTTAACACAAGCTAAGCAATGCTGTGTATACTGTCCAATGCAGTGAGGGGTGTTCACACCTGTACATTAGGGAGAATAAACAACCACTCCACAGGTGCATGGTAAAACAGAGAAGAGACAGCTCATCTGGACAAGATTCAGCTGTGCATTTACATCTGAAGCACAAGGGACACTCATCTGAAAACAACAATGTATACATTTTGACAGAGAAAACAGATGGTTTGAGAGAAGTGAAGGATGCCATCTATGTCAAAATGGAAAGATACTCATTAAACAGGGGTGGTGGTCTAAGACACCAATTATCAGCCACTTACAAAGCAGTCCTGACATCCCTTCCCAGGCATTTTAAACCTGTTTCAAAACTTGACTCATGTGACCCTAACGACTCACATGATGGCAAAGCAGGGAAACGACTCATTAATGAGTCACACCTGGAGTCTTGTGTCCATAACAACTTACATGAATGTGGGGGGGAACATCACACCTCAAAATGTGTCATTAATGAACCACACCTTAATTGTCACCCGAGGTGCATACACAGAGAGAGTCAACGACCAACCAAATGTTTAGAACTGAAGTGTTTTGAATGAGAGTACTGTGACATTTTTTGATATAAAGCCATGTAATGTAGCTTTTTTTTTGACACTGAGGGTTTTTTTACATCCATTAAATATACGTTTACCAAATATATCTTTATTGAAAAGGGTTCTCTTTGGGGAGATAATAAATGTTATCATCAGTTCAGTAGTCAAATCTTACAGCATACATAACAGTGATGGGATGGAGAACAGCCATACATGAATAAGTTATTATATCACGTCTTACTTTTTTGGAGGAACCTGACCAACATTGACCCGTACACAGATGACCTTGCGTGTTTGCATGCCCACTGAGCAAGAAGCATCATTGCCATGTGTCTGGCCCACAGATGTGTTGCTTGCTGGGATGGAGGAATCCTCAATGCAATGCCCCCACAAGCCGGTTTGCCAGTGGTATACAGTGCAGGGATGGTCATTGCAGTTCCTCACCTCCTGTAGGGCACTAATGTTGGGGCATTGAATTCCACCTGAGAAATAATTCAACATAAATCAAAATCAACATTTTAATTGAATATCTCAGCACTGATAAAGGTAGATGTAAAGTTCTATACAGGATATACTAGCTTCTAAAGGTTTAAAAATGCATTCTATTATCTGGGTAACTTTTCAATTCTGATTTGGGTTGGGTGGTTTCCTTAAATCCCTATAGTGGAAGCCTTTTTAGAAGTTCCAGTTAAACTGTCTGTTCACCCTCCTAAAAGAATGCACTTGCTGTGTTGAGTGAGTGTTATTGATTTGAATCTGTTAGGTTTAAAGATCATAGCTACATTAAAGGTTTATATGAGCAGATTAGAGTAGAAATCTCTTTGATTGCAGAGTTGCATCTAGGTTCATCCTATTCACTTGAGCAGTTAATAATGCTTCCATTGCATAAATGTTGCATTTCTATAGGTCATTTCAAGTCAATTGACTTTTCTAAGTGCTTTACATGTGTCACATTCACTCATTCTTACATGGGTGGAGGTGTAGTATCATCTAAGTTTAGAGTTTGGAAACAATCAAACACCAATGGCGACATATCAAAAGCCATTTGGGGTTCAGTGTGTTGCCCAAGTACACGTTGACAGCAGGGATACAACTCATGTAATTAGCGGTCTTGTATTTAATTTTTCTTTGGTAAGTGACCACGAAATAAGTTGGATATTACACCACATAGCCTTGTGCAGAGAGATTTCATTGATCAAATTTTCCAGTTGTTTCTACAATCCAATTAAGGAAAATTGAGAAAACAGTTTTTATATGCTACCAAAATTTGGTGGACCCTATTGAGGGACACTCAATGGACAAACTCCACTGCCTGTTTCAAACACATCTAAAAAATATATTTGTGTCTATTAATCTTTTGCCTCCTTTTTTTTCCTGATCATGGCTTCCCCATTTCCTTCTGTAGCACTTCAATAGATGCTACTGCAGTAAAAGCTAATGTAGAGCAAAACACCGCCTTAACCAACAACAGTCTGCCAGATTGTCCAGACTAGAGTTTGGGTCAGTTGCACTCCAGTGTGCAACCATGCTAATGTCTTATACCAATGTAGAGACATCCTTTAGGAAACCATAGGCTAGCATCGTTTTTTTTTTCTGAATTGGACAGCTTCTTAAGAGTTAAGATTTATTTACCAAATAGTATGATTTTTCTGCAGCATTTTTGAAGCAGAAATTCATTCTACCAATGTATCTTTCAATATGAAAAGCATTCAAGTATACAAATAAATATCACGTAAAAATCACTATGAATTCAAAAACAAAGAGCAAAATTTGAATGTGCACTTTATAAAGAGCAAACTGAACAGTAACACATTCACATAAAACAGCTACCATCTACTGGTATTTCACTAAGAAGAATGACTGGGCAGACAAAGCTAGACAAACAAAATGAGAACTATCTTTCATCCTTCATTAATATAAAATCCAAGAAATAATAAAATTAATAAAATCTGAAGCTTAAATTGCTGCAAATGAGCTTGTGTTTCGGCTTTTCAACAATCTTTTTAACACTTTGTTATATTTGTTTTTGCAATTAAGTTACTGCATTTACTCAACCCTAATTTATCAGATGATAATCCCTCTTGTCATTCCATCTGTTTGTCCTGGGTTGAATACTTTTGTCAGTGTCAGTGAATTGGCTTAAATTATACATATTACAGTGACTGTGAATGAAAGGTTTGATGAAATTAGTCATAATTTGCCACTACTGCAATCAGTTACTAGAAAGGTAGAACAATTTAATATTCTGCAAGGATGAAAGTTTCATGGTAAAAGTAAGATGCTTTTTTTGTTATAGATATGCAAAGAGCATGTCATGCAATGTGGCCCTGAATGCGTACATTTGTAAAATGATTGCTGGGATGCAATAAATAGAATCCAGATCTGCTGCTGCAAAGTCCACCTCTAACCTTTTGTGCGGTTTCCTTTTTTTTTTTTCTTATATCAAGTTTCAGTGAGAATAGCTCAGTTTGGCAGTTTAGGAGTAGGGCTTTCAACCAGAGGCACTCTCATGACAGCACCATTTATATAAGGTACCCACCTCTCATCTTAGGATTTGAAACACTACATGCTACGGAATACTTGATACAACTAATGTATAGCACGATTCTGTTTCTATTCTTCAAGCACACGGATTTTGCTAGGCCATAACATCAACTAAAATATATCAGGGTACACACATTTCTCTTTCTTCTAGTTAAACATATATAGACTTCATACTATATCCGCAAAAATCACTGTCATCAAAGAATCAATGAATACAAATGTACCGAAGATTGGATGGACCTGTGACAGCAAGGAAGGACCTTTAAGAAAGGTTAAGGTGAAATCCTTGTGAGTTTTTAAAAGACATGAATATATTGTACAATATAGCTTGACAATGGCCATTTAAACATTACTTTAGGCTAGCTAGACAATACAATTTTTAAAATTCGATTTTAAAAACATGGGAGACCACACACATAAGGACAGATTCAACAAAATGTTAACATTATTTTGCGATTAAGGAGTCTCCGACTCAATTATATCTCAAATAATTGTATTGACACCATACACTTGAAGATTATTTGGACAAATAAAACAAAAAATTGTTGGGACAGGGACGGGGACAGGGTCATCTAGCGTGTAGCCAGCTTAAGTCTTTAATTGCTGAGCAGGCTTGTTATCTTCTTACCCTGCATCACAGTAACCCATGCCACAACCTTTGCAGTCGCTGTGAAGCAAAAAAGAATATTTTTTTTTCATTTTAAAGAGGACAGGCAATGAGACATCTACATATACAATCCCTGTGGTACTAGACCAATATTGGTTCATGCAGGAGATACTGATTTCTATGCATAGCTGTGTCTGGGGTATAGTTGTGGTTCCCTCATATATTTGTTAATACGAGACGACAATGAAAGGTAATTGACTGAAAGCAAAACCTTAGATACTTTGTTGTCTGAATTTTTTTAGTGTGTGCTTCTTTGTTTTCCTAATGCAGGCATTCTTACTTTCTCCTGCATTATAGGCGAGTATGGAACGAGCTCTGGTCTGCTTGCCCTCTGTGTTCTTTCCAGAGCAGGTATGTGAGCACTGAGACCAGGGGGTCCAGGAGCTTAGGGCACAGTCCTTAGGGCATGGCACCTCACAGATGGACGGCATGGGCAGGATGGCATCACGGCAGAGCTGCCTCTCCAAATATTCACCTGGATGGGCAAAAACAGAACAAAGGAAAGTGCTTACGATTTTAAATATTTGAAAATAAGCTAATAATAATAATAAGCCAAACTATCCAGATAAAGAACATAAATTATTTAATTTTGTGTGTCAATTTTAAAATGTTGTAAATCTCTACATATATAGAGAGAGTTATTATCATAAATATGTTGGGCCCCACAACTTAGTGATCCTCTCAGCCAAATATTTACAACCTTTTACACCTTGGTGCTAAATACCAGTCATCTGGAAAGGACAGGCATACAAGAGAGATCCTCTCTTGTCTCTCTGCTCTCCTCGGAGCTGGAGCTACAGGGCCCAGCTCTTCCCTCTCTGCGCTCATCGGAGCTGGAGCCACATAGCTCCTGCTGAGGACTCACCAAGCTCAAATTTAGCCAACAGCAGCAACCAGGCCTGCAGGCTAACCAAAAAAAGCTACTGAAGAGTTCAGCACAACTGCTAACCCTGCAAGGCTCAAAGGAGCGACCGGTTTCCTACAGCACCAGGACTGAACAACAAGAACAGCATTCTCGACGAGAATTCCTCGCAAGAGCTTCAGCTCGGACTCTCGATCAAACCGGGATCACTTCACCAGGAGAATATCTCTCTCTTTTTAAGGACTGGTATAGTTGACCTGGGCACATCAACTCAGCACAGCAAAGCTACACACGTAATTGATGAAAGTATTTGTCTTGCATTGTTGAATGGTTTTATGATTGTAGTCAGGTAATTAATAAGTGGATTAGCCACAATTGTAAATTAAGTTTATTTAGCCAACACAGACTCAGGGTCTTGCATGCAACTAACCATCTTCCTTCTAACCTGGCACCACGTCCTCACGCCTACATAACACTGTCTAGACACATGCAAAGTCTCAAGCAGCAAATGGTCTGAACCCCGAGTAACAAATGAACATTTAGTCTGACATTTACACAGCTTTCAGCCATTTTGCTTTTGTTTCACATTCATCCATCTCTCTTTTATGCACACACACGCACACACACACATACACGCACACCCTTAAAATACAACAAAGGTTTATACAGACAGAAGCATGGCTGCGCCATGGGCCACCCAGTGTCTCCTATTGGGGCCAACCTCTACATGAAGGAAGTGGAAAGTATAGCACTGAGCTTTTTCAAAGGAACACCAAGCCATTGGTTCAGATATGTGGATAACACCTGGATCAAGATCAAAACCCAAGAGGTAGAAGCCTTCACGGAACAACTTAACTCAGTAGACAGCAACATCAAGTTAATTAGGGAGGATATGAAAGAGAACAGAGTGATTTTCCTGGACTGTGCGATACACCTTGAGAAGGATGGAGGGCTCAACATTGAAGTCTACCGGAAACCTATTCACACAGACCAGTACCTGCTCTTCAATTCTCACCATCCTTTGGAACACAAGCTGGGAGTTATCAGAACCCTACCATCACCAGGCTGAAAATGTTCCCACAAAGACAGAGGGGAAGTATAAGGAACACAAACACGTCAAGACATCATTAAAAACCTGTGGATACCCTAAATGGGTGTATGTCAAATCCACTAAGCGCTCCAGGAACAACACCCTGAAAACACAGGAAGAGGAGAGGAACAAACGCCACAACATTGTCATTCCTTATGTGGCAGGGGTGTCAGAGAAATTCTGAAGAATTTTCTCTAAGCATGAAATCCCAGTTCACTTCACACCCTGCAACACTCTGAGACAGAAACTAGTTCAACCTAAGGACAACACTCCAGGATAGAAACTTAGCAACGCTGTTTATACAGTCCAGTGCAGTGAGGAGTGCACAGATTTTGTCATTGTTGAACAAGATACTGGCTTCTGCTCCTAACAAGCTAGTGGCACCTTAGATGGTACCCACCAGGGTATGGAATGTACTGGATGTGTTTAAAGTGCTATGAGGAGTCAGCAGATTTGAAGGTCACTATATTACCTAAATATTAAACATTGTGGTTGTGGCTCAGAAAATATTGATATGATTTTTTTTTTTCCAGAGTCAAAGGAAGTGGTACAAGATGCGTTTGTGATGATGGGTGTACAAGATCAGAAAAAACACAATGCTTTTTTTTTTTGAAAGGCAATGACACATTAAACTTTTGCATTTCCCGGCAAAAGTGCATGTGGATGCTGCTTGCTGACACTATTGTATTACTGTATTTGCGAATTGCAGAAATGTGAAATGAAGAGCCTAGCGTCACACAGCACAGTGTCAACTTACACTATAGCACAGTATTGTTTCTTGGGACATAAAAGACATAAAGAAAATGACAGAAATTCAGTTTTATTAGTTTGGTTTAGCTTCCACAATAATAACCCCCCAAAAAGGTGAATTATAATTAAAGGTAGAAATGAAGGTAATGCCCTTAAGAGCAAAACATAATAATAACAATAATAATAATAATAATAATAATAATAATACATTTTGATTGACTAATAACTGCAATTACTGTAGTTTGGAGGTAGAATATCCAGTGAGCTACAGTGGAGTTGAATGTACCAATATAGTATAGCAACGCATATCATGAAGAAAAATTTTCAGAGAAAACACCTTCCTTCTCACCTGTTTCACATGGAGGACAAAACCATTTTCTTAAACCCGTAGATTTGAAGAAGCTGTAACAGATATCAGTCAGTTCCCAAGCAAGTGAATCAATTAAAGGGGTTAAAAAAACAACATTACACCACTTAGAGAAGTCAAACCACTTCTTGGAATGTGATTTACCTGATTTTGGCTGACTTCTCCTCTATTCAATTTCTCCCCTACCAGGGGCGGATTGTCTCTTACACAGTTAGAGCTCATTGAGAGGAAAGACAATAGTAAATCTAAGATGACTATATGAAGCTAGCTATGGTCATCTAATTTACCAATAATCCAGATTAAAGAGGGTGTCAATTAAAGGAGGCCCACACCTCTTAAAATGAGTGCCTTTTGGATGGTGGGAAGAGAGGTAGAAAAAGGATGAAAGTGAGATTACCTTCCGGAGTTTTTCTTTTATACAAGGGAGTGGATGTATTCGCAAGCCATTTAAATTGATTCAGATAATACAGAGTGCCCCAAAGAATAAAGGGGAGAGGGGATCAAAAAAAATGAAGTGATGAATATACTGTATATAATAGTTGGGTAAAAGATAAATGGCATGGTGTGTTATAAGCAAAACAAAGTTATCGGTTTAATCTTTACCTCCTCCATTCATCATTTCAAAATTTTGCATTTCTAACATCCCATTCCAAGTACAGATAAATGGGTAGGGCATCAGTTCAAATATGACAGTTGTATAAATCTGACACCAAATCTCTCTAGAGTATAATCAAAACCGCATTGTTGTCTAGTACAATACCAAATAACAAAAAGCAACTTT
>KV751397.1:800066-837999 GCA_001698575.1 Mola mola
GGCCATTTATTTACTTATTTATTTGAAAACAATAAATTATGATTGAAAAACAAGAATTTTTAACCGTACTTTTTTTTTTATTTTGAACTTCGAAAAAGCCAAAATAAATTAATCATAAAATACATAATTAAAAAGCTTTTTCAATTCAATTAAAATGTTGATTTAAATATAATTTTTTGAAAAATGTATATATTTTAAGGTAGATTTTCATATTTGTTGTTTTAGTTTTTTTCAGTTTCGGACTTTATGTTTTTACCTTTAAATTTTATTTTTTCCATTTCATATCATATTTTTTCAGATTCAGACTTCTGGCAATTATCTGCCGATGTGATGTGTCGCCAACTCAGAGGGAGCCAGAAATATGAATTACAGCACAACTAAAGCAAAGAACTACTTCAGTAAACATAAGTGCTTTGACACGACTCAACACATTTAAGCACTGCATGCATGGGATTGGCAGTGACAACCTTGCATTAATGACAAAGTTATACTTGCCAAGCAGTTTTACACTTAGCCAAAATCACTATATAAGAGCAATAGAATATGCCAAATTTTGTGGTACAACCAACGGGTGCAACTGCCACACTGAAAGAAGTGAAGTTTCTTCTTGCCACACTGTATCATGGACACAGCACAGTATTCATGCTCTGCAATAGTGTCTGCTTCACCAGGACGGTTTCCTTGCGCATGTAAGGCATGTTATTTTTAAAGTGGATACCCTGGATTATCTATTGACGTGTAAAAATTATAATCAAAGGTGAATTTTGTAATACAGGGAGCAACATAAAGACTTCTATGGCCGTTAAGTTTGCTAATGTTAAGCAAAGTGTTAGCAGCTACGTTATTAAGTTAACTTAGCTAACATTACTCTTGTGATTTTTATGCTATGTTTAGTTTTTAAGGTTAATGTGTATTGTTTTTAACATCTGTGTTAACAGTCATCAGCTGCTGCAGTTGCACAAAACATGAATTTTCTCACACATAACTTTTCTCTGAACCTGCGTGGTTATCAATATCAAACTAGTGTCATCTTATGTAAAAATGAGAGTAAAAATATATAAGGTAACTTCATAAAATAGCTGCAAACCCTTTGGTTAACTCTAGCAAATGTCCAAGCCTGCAACGTCTTTATTTTGGTCATTGTGTTACAAAAATCTCCTTTCACCGTTTTAGCACAAAGACTGTCCTGGTGAAGCAGACACCATCATGACTAATGGATACTATGCTGTGTTCATGGTATAATGTGGCAAGAGAAAATGACACATCTCACAGTGCTGCTTTTGCATCCAATGGTTGAACTACACAATCTGGGATATTTTACAGCTCTTACACTGATTGTGGTTCTAAAACAGCACACTAAGTATAAGTGCCAGGTTCTTACATTGCATACTTTATTTAAAATATGGTGAGTCCTACTTGTTATCAAAGCAACTACGTTTCTCGAAGTAGCTCTTTGCTATAGTTGTGCTTACATTCATGATTCTGACCGTTTGCCAGTTGACAACATGCATCAAACATTCAAAAGGCCAAAAGCCTAAAACTGAAAAAGCACCATCTGTAAGTAAAAACATTAAGGCCAAAAAAAGAGTCCTGAAAGTGAAAATAAAAATGAGATTTGAATGTAAAAAAATATAAAAAATAAACTGAAACTGAAAAAACTAAGACAACAAATATGAAAAAATATTTTACAAAAGCAAACAGTGAAAAATGCAACTTTTTTGATGAGAATTTATTTTTTCAAATTAATGAAACTTTTGGCCCAGGTTTGGCTCCATATAATTCATAAGGTTAAACCAATCAAATTGTCTATTGCTAGATGTTGTTTTCGAGGTTTCAAATAGTCAATTCAATTTTAAAAGTATTGTATTTCTCATTTAGCATTTAGTAATTAATTCTAATTATTTAAAACCACCAATTTGGTGACTACTCTAGTATCTGACAATTATAAAGGACCTTACCAGCTCAAAAGATAACAACAGTATAATACAATGGAACCTCTAAATGTACTCTTTATCTCCATTTGACAAAGGTGCTATGTACTGTACTGTACTGTAGCACTTACAGAGGTTACCCTATGATTGCAAGCCATAGAACCCATGTTGAGTTGTCTTTTGAAGTAAAGGTACTCTGTATCTGGTGTTATATAGATCATAGGTATTATATAGTACCACAAAATTGCACCTAAAGAGCTGTACAGCACCAGATCCCAATGGTGCTATATGTAACTTGAAAATCAGTCCTATATAGAATCAAAAGAGGTCCCTCTATGATTACAAGTCCTAAGAACTACTTGCAGTGGTATTCAAGTACAGTTTATCACTACTAAGTACACAGTCTGTGCAAAGAAAGTTTGTGTTGCTTAATTTTACTGAGTAGAAGTAGCATAGACGAGCAAACAAGTGAGAGGCGAACCAATATCAAGATGCATGCAGGAAAATTTCCAACTGTGTCAACCCTGTAATTGAACAAGCACAACAAGAGAAGATGACTTATGCTCTTGTTTAGTGCTGTCATACTTTGACTATGATATCAATACTTAATTCAATACTTAATAATCAATTCTAATATAACGCAAGAGAAGAATCCTGAAAACACTGAATAAGAGTTTGAGACATTTGATTTGATTACATATATTTGCCTGCATGCAATTATATGGGCAATATAAAGGTCTGAGCCACATAAAGAGCATGCATTCATATTATGGTAAGCATCAGACAATTACTTTAGCTACTCAAACTTAAAATTCTCAACAGGAGAAACAAGTGACACTTCTGAGAAAACGTTTTTAACACAAAGAGGAGAAGTTCAACAGACTGAAATGTGAAGAACTATTGGTAAAATGTAGGAATACAATGGTCTAATCCCAGGCTATCACCAACATTTCAACTTGGCATCGCCCCCTAACGCACTAAGGTCCTTTACAATCAGCGGGTGACTCACAAAGGCTTGCACCTGATGTATCCCAACTGTACATTTTAATTTCAAACTGGAGTTTTGGTGTGATTTGGTCCGTCATCGTCCCTTACTGGAGTTCGGCATTTGTACACTTACTTATATGCATTTGTGTGAGCAAGCTTTGCCTTAAGCTAGGCAAAACATGACCACATGGAAAAATCTTTAAGGTGGAATGTGAAGATGTTATTGTGTTTATGCCACATGAAATGTTTTGATTCATTATGGAATGAAATTAAATGACTCTTGCATTTTTGCTTGTGCTAGTTTTCCCAAAACCAGTGCCCTGATGCCCCAAGTATTTTATGAAACAACAGCATTACAATTTATAAAGTAAGGTCCCTACCTTTCTTGGATGACTGGTCCTGGCAGTTTTCATAAGTGCAAGGGCCCCAAGCACTCCATGAAGAGACCTCACATTCAACTGGACAGCTGATATGGCAGAGTTGGGAGGTTTTGGGGGGAATACTCATACACAGGTTACTGTCCACTGGGCGCAGTGCTATAGTGAAATAGAAAAAAAATAAAAGTAAATAAAAGTTAAAATAAATGTGGGCAATACACGTATAAAAATGCACAGTTTGAATATTTCCAGAACCTGCTGTGGACACCTTCACTTTCTGACAGAGGTTTCATTCCCAGTGAATGAGCCAAGTATATTAGAAATGGTTTCTTTTGCTGCAAAATGAGTTTTCTAACTTCAAACATGCGTGATTTCCATTTTTTTGCAAAGGTATACAAAAGACCATGCATATAAAAATCATTTAAAAAGAAAAACAACAGAAATTATTGTTTGACATCTCCAATGCTCATGCCACCAATTTTACTTCGTCCCAGAATCACTTTATTTAACCAAAAAAATCAAAGCCAAAAAATACATGATTTCATTTCCAGCACCCCAGAACCCCCAAATCAGACAATTTTAAAACAACAACGTTTTTTTATGTTCCAGTACAGCAAGCCAGCCTTCCATTTGACATGAGTCTCAGTGGAAACTCTGCATTAAGTAGCTGTAGGTGACTCACTGCAAGGTCATCAGGCTGATGAATCGAGCACGCCTCCAGAACAGGAATGTGTCTAATTGATATGTAAATTGCCTTCATTGACCAAAAGGTGTGTCCATTAATAGTATTGTTTAAGTGTGCGTACATGCAGCATATCCTTGAGTGTCCATGCAACAAAAGAATGTGATAAGTCAAATGATGAAACATAATAAGTTGCTCTTACAACAACATTAACATCAAGTCTTTTCTTAACTAGTTTACATAATGTGATGTGGTTTTGTCCTCTTTAAACGTAATAATTTAAGTAAAGAAAAATAAAACTTGAATTGAAAAATTGAAAATTGTCAGATCAGGTTGTATGAGATGTGACCTATATAATTCCTGTGGAACAGATGTGCACAAATGTTTATTATCAACTAAAGATCCTTTGACACACAGAGAACAATTTATTAAATCAAATATTGGATGCCTCGGAGTGTTTAGTAGGAAGCAACTGGACTTCTTTTCTTGTTTGAAGATGTTTCGCCTCTCATCCGAAAGGCTTCTTCAGTTCTGAGGGTCAGTGCGGGAAACTCGGGTATTTAACCCCGAGTGGGTGGAGGTAATCACCCAAAATGAGGATGTGATTGAAGACACCCTGGGGTGATCCTCTGGCTAGGCATCATGTGAGTCGTTAAGATGGTGGACTAAGACACCATTTGTGTGCAACCTACAATGCTGTCTTGGGAGCCCTCCCCAGGCGGTTTAACCCTCATACACACCTGGGGCCATGTGATCCCAAGGTGTCACATGAAACCAGGGCTCATGTGACCTTAACGACTCACATAATGCCTAGCCAGAGGATCGCCCCCCAGGCTGGGATTTACACAGAGATTTTTTCAGGTTTGACCTATCACTCAGATTTCTTTATTCTATAAGGGAGGATGATTCACCAATTCACACACATACTGTATTCATGCACTGGTGGCAGTGACTACCTTACAGGATGCAACCTTGCTCATCAAGATTCATAATCCACAGGTGGCACAGAATCAGGAGTAATTGAGGTTCAACAATTTGTTCAACGATAATGACAAGTGAGTGTTCAAACCACAAACCCTCCTGTCAGTGGATGACCACACTACCCCAGGCATAGGTAGGTAGGTGGGACAAACATGCACATTTCTCCAACCTTTCTTTTTCACCACCAGCCACTGAATTGTTTGTTCAATGTTGAGGCTTCAGAAAGGCATTATTATTTATTTTAATTTCAACACAGCAGCAAATAAGTTTAGGTTGGCCAGTAAAATAAGGCAAATCCATCCATTATCCTAGATATCCTATTCTACATCCCTTATCCTATACAGGGTCAATGTTAGGGATAGGTATCGTTGGAACTTTAGCAAATTTGATTCTGAAATCTATTTTGTTTTTTGATTCCAGTTCTAAACGATTTACGATTCCAATTCTTTGAGGGTCAGGGTTAAAAAAAAACTATCATTTGTTTATTTCACAGAAAGAAAAAAAACATAGTTTTTGAAACCTTTCTACAAGTTGACTCATATTTAGTTATATTAACATTTACATCTTATTGTCATATTATGATTGAAATATAAAGCTGTGGCTCAGATGGTAGAGCAGTTGTCCAGTGATCGGAAGGTTCCCGGTTTGATCCCAGACCCTGCAGTTAACATGTTGAAGTGTCCGTGAGCAAGACACTGAACCCCAAATTGGTCCTGATGCTGCGCCATCAATGTATGAATATGTGAATCGTTAACACTCCTGATGAGCAGACAGCACCCTGCAAGGTAGTCACTGTCACCAGTGTATGAATGTGTGTGTGAATGGGTGAATGCAAAACCTGTAGTATAAAAGCACTTTGAGTCGTCAACAATGAATAGAAAAGCGCTATATAAATATAGGACATTTACCATTTATGCTCTTTCCTTGTTCACTAATACAATAATACAGTGTAAGCTCCTCCAACAACAGGCTGATAGTATGACTTATGTGGTGAGATAAAGCGAGCATGACAGAGTGAGGAAGCACCACCAGTTAACTGCTTGTTAGCAGTCAAGCAGCGTTTTAAATGCTATTTTAGAAGCTGAGTTGTCAATTAATGAAGTTTCCAGCTTCTAAGGAGTGATGAGTCAAAAACTTTGGAACCAGGTCTCGATACTCATCCCTAGTCACAGCTGAAGCCTATCCCAGTGTCATTTGGGCAAAGGTGGAGTACAACCTTGACAGGTCTCTAGTTCATCACAGGACTGTCAGGTAAACAACCATGCAAAATTTGGAGTAACCAATTAACATAACTTGCATGTCTTTGGACTGTAGAAGGAAGCTCTGTACAAGTGACATCTATTGCACGTCTCTCTGTCTCGGGAAGAAGGATCCCTCCTCTGTGGTTCTTCCTGAGGTTTCTTATTTTCCCTGTTTAGGGTTTTTTAAGTTTTCACCTCACCCGGTTCAAGGGTCTAAGGGCAGAGGATGTCACATCTGTACAGTTTGTGAAAGCCCAGTGAGACAATTTGTAATTTGTGATTTTGGGCTATACAATAAATTTGATTTCTATACAGGAAATGATGGGTTAGATGGCAAAAGATTTTATGGATGAATTTCAAAAAGGACAAAACAAAGGGCTATGATTTGTTCTGAAACAGAAAAGTAAATCCTCACATACATAAGTAATACTTATGTATGTGGAATAAGTATATGAATAATGAATGTAGATTTTCTTGAGCACACACATCCCAATTAAAATTAAATTAAATCCTGGAATCACCACTGAGGTTTCCTCTTTGGAGAGGAGGACTATTGATTTATCACAGTTTTATGCTGCCAGATTTCTAGTCCTTGTATTGTTATAACAGTAGTTGTTTCAGTGTTTCCAGGCACTTACATTTTGCTGTTAAACAGCGCTCACTCATGATTAAAGTTTTTTGGGTTTTTTTTAATGGAGGCATGTTCAGCCCTCCTTATAGTTTCACTATGTTGGGGGATAAAGTATACCAACAAAGATGCACATCAGAGGGGCTTTGGAAATGGTTAGACATATGATTATGGCCATACCACATACCACTCAATCTTAACATTTTTTAAAGAAAACTTGAGATGAATGAAATGCTGTGGCAAGGGTTTAAATTGATAGTTCAGACTGGAAAGTGCTGATTTTAAACTGAATTTGCACAGATAAAGGGGCTTAAATTCTACCACACTGTAGTAAAAAACTCATCTCAAGATTTCATAGTCATTTAATGGCAATTAATAAAGGTTTGAGGTTTGGTGGGCAGACTTTAACACGTGTCTGACATAAATATATATTTAATTTATCATTTTTTTTGTCGTATACTAGAATTAGTTGAATGATCTTAAACATTTAAAGTCAGAAAAATGAGCAGAAAGACTAAATCAGGAGGGGGCAAATAGTTTCCCACAGCACAGTGTAAAGGTCTCTGCTGGACCAGATAGGTACCACTCTTCAATCACAATCACATAATTGCCCACTGAATATTTGCAAGAATGTAGCCTGGCCTACTAGAGAACTTACATGGTTATGAGTGTATATAAGCCTGTCAAACTTACAACAAACACAAAACTGACATTTTGAGTTTCTTACCAGGTGTTCCCTCTCAGAAGACAGTAGTGATGGGATCACTTCTGCCAGCACGAACTGAAACTAGTTTACAAGGAAAGTGATGTTGAAATGGCCACTGAAAACATGGAGACAGCTGCTATCAATCATCCTCTCTGTCACCTTTAATAATGCCACATGTAGCAATGGCATCCTCTGAACACTTCCATTTGCATGAAAAATGACTTATAATTTCTCTTCTGTGGCAGCAAACACCACACATCATTTCAGTAACAAACTAAGCGAGCCCATCTATACTTGAATAATCAACTACAGTAAAAAATAGCAGTACTTTACTATGCCTGCTTTGCTATAAGTTCCATCCTTTCTGTAATAAGCTCACTGATTTTTTTCACACTGGTTGAAATGTTGTATGAAACAAGTTCTGACAGTGAATAAACAATAAGCCATGAAAATATCCAATCCCTCAACCTTATTGAGTTTTTTTGTTTGTGTGTTTTTAAAACATATATAATAATAATAGTATTTCTTTCATTCTGCCTGGTTTTCAGTTTCAGTTTTCTGTAATTATTGTAGCATGGAGGAGGTTGGCAGCACAACCAGGAGTATAACATTTGCATGCTGGCAAATCAAAACTTGTCTATCCAATTACACTGCTGTTTAATCCTTGCAGAAGATATACATTCAAAATGCATTCCAAGACTTCATCTAGAACTCCCAAACCACACATAGTTCTTTGCCTCTGCCCTGTGATTTTATCTCTTGGAACAAGGGCTCCCCTTGGCCCAAAGGCCCATTCAGTAGGTATGAATGTGACAACTACAGTCAGATAAATTTCATATTGCAATTTTTTCACCCACATGGAGGACAACAGCGTCTTTGTTCAGCTCCATCTGTGGAATTTGGGCATAGTAACAATAACAAGGCTGATTAATGAAAATCTCCACAGAATCTGACCATGCTCAGGTATTTCTGTGCCAGATGGTCCAGTCTTTACCCAATCAAATTAGGAAACTCAATGGCTCTGCTCCTCCTGTGCTTCTATGTGCCAACTACCATAAAAAACTCAACTACCAGTTCTTTTTCAGAAAAAGACTCATGGCATCAGATTGGCACAGCTGTTATAAAGCATGGCACGTTTTTTTTTTCCCTGTCCCCCAAAAGAGAGTGATATTTACAGCAGCTACTATAGGAAAATTAGGTGATACAACTAACAGCATGTTTAATTACATTATCTTATCTTCTGAAGAACATCGTCTGTCATGAAATATGTATGTGTAACTACTGAGAATTAAAAACTGCTTATGAAAAAAAACAAAAACCCTACATGTAGGGTGCAATGTAGCATTATAATAAACAGTGACATTGTCAGCCATAATCTTTGCATGCGGTAGATTTCAGGACTGAGTAAATCCCCTGCTTTCCAAATTTGAGTATATCAAATTAAGAGCAAGTAGTAATCTGGGGTGGTAGAAGCTCTTAGTAATCAAAGCAGTAATGAATGTGTGTTCACAGATATTACCTTTAGACTCTCCTCTGTAAGTCACTTGGGGATTGGAATTTCATCCTCTAAAGAAAATAATAAGATTACATCAACCTAATTGGGCTACAAATTTCCACCACGCAGCTGCTTGGCTCATTACAATGGAATCATCAGCAAAAAGATGACGAATATTGAGTGCTGAAGTCAATGCTCAGGGTGGCTTAAGATGTCTGATGACCCAAAGTCAAAACTGTCTACTGACTCTAATGAAGTGACAGGAAAGTCAATGTTTTTCTTTCCCCACAAGTTAGGAGGGTAGTCTCCTTATTTTCAGATGTGTGATTTTCTCAGGCTGTTGGATTCAATGCAGCACCACCCTTTAGCACTAAGTAATGTTAAAGACATTAAGTTTAGACATTAAGTAAAAAACATTCATGTTAAAAACATGGTAGATTGATGATTGAATATAATATCTTAGGCAAGTATTTGTTTGGCAATATGGCTGTTTCAGAAGTGGATAACTTTTTTGCCAAGTAAAAGTGAAAGAAAGAATACACATGAATATAGACTTGAGCAAAGAAGTCAGATGTTGCCAAATGAGAAACTGAAATATGTGGATAGATAGAAGCTTTCTTTTACATCATGATGTGTCCAATTTCATGGGTGGCTGAAATTAAACAAGACAGGATAGCACAAAACAGAGAAAGGACAGGTGCGGGGTTAAACAAAGAAGGAGAATATTCTCGTTAAACGCATTTGTCATATTCATTTCTCTTTTCTTTCTTCTCACTTGTCTTCTCTACCACCAACCTTTGTTACTGGTGCCTTGTGGCCTAACTGTCATAAAACCTCCAGTAATGTGTCCTTGCTTCCAACCAAAAACACTTTCTACAAAATTTGAGTGAACATGCAACAGCCCCTTTTTCTTCTCTCACTGTGACTCACTGTGTTTGCTTTTTGCTAGCAAAAAATGTGTCATCTGTGTCGACACTGAATGATAAGAGCATGTGACTGGTTTTGAGCATCAATGTGAATAGGTTTGCAAGGTCTTTTCCAGGCCTGGGCGCACTGTGCTGCCACAAGTTTACATGAAAGCTTGTATTTCATCTGCCATCCTCCTTTTGGTTTTTGAACACATATTAGCATATGCATATATCTCAATCCTAGAATTGATATAAGGGAGAACCCCTGCCCTGGTTCACAGACTGCTAAAGCAGGTGGGATTATCAGTCATCTTGCACAGCAGCTCTCTGCACTGTGTAAAATGCAAGCGTTGAAAGATGATTTCCAAAGAGTAAGTAGTAATACGATAAAGTATCTCATGAAAATAAACTTACAAACCCTTTTAAATGGTTACCCTAATTTAAAGTGCTACTCAAAATTCTGGTGTGGCAGGTATCTAGAACAGAGGTCCCTATTAGGAAGACCACTGTCCAGTTCCAGACTAGATGATGACATTTTTTCGGGATTCCCACAGGTCACGGGGAATTCCCATGAAAGAAATATATGCCTCCTTATATTATCCAAGATAAACAGTTCCTGGAGCCATATCTTGTGAATTACAATTGCAGAACACAAAGTAATCTAAAGAGGATGGGGAGAACATCAAATCAAATCCATTGCATTGCCTAAAGACTAACTTCAAAAAAGAAAAAGAAAAAAAAAACAAAGCGGGCTGGGAGTGGGATGGGAGCAGGCATCATTCTACTAGGAGTTGACGGGACAGGATTTATTTTTTTTACTCTGGCCTGGGATTGGGATGGGACAGAATTTTTTCTATGGGAGTGGGAAGGGGACAGGATTGAAAATCCACTCCTGTGTCATCCTCTAATTCCAGACCCAGATGCTGTTCTATTTGGAACCATCCATAACTACTAATTCATTGCTAATTGTCACATTTTGATGAAGCATTTCTGTTTTAACTGGCATATTCTTGTCTAGCCTTGACATTATTGGTTTTGTATTGAAAACTAACAGACCAATTGCATGCATTGTAAATGACCTCACATGATGCCTTTTAGCCAATCAAATCTGAAGCCTATTGTGACTTGAGTTACACACAAGAGAGAGAGGGCAGGAGGAAGAACAGACGGTAAAATGTGAACCAGAGAAACACAAGTGAGATAGAAAGCAGGGATGTCATGGTCTCATAATTGAAAGAATTGTAAAAACAACAATAACTATGGTGTCCTGCATCTCACACACTGTCTGTTGCAAATAGTTTGTGGTGTGCTTGTTATGGTTTTTAAGACATCATCTTCAAGATAATCATCGATCCATGTATACCCATATCAAGGTTAAAAAAAAAAAAAGAAACTAATAAACACTGGCCAAAAAACTCAATTTTAGCAGTTCACAACGAGAGAAGAAATCCTTTTTTTATGTTCCGTGTCTGGTCAGACAAAGCTGCTCTATCTCTCTTCCCATTAATAATTCTAAGTTATTTTTAATAATACTATAAAAAACTAAATGGATAGATTTGATAATACATATTTTAGTTCATGAGCTATATAAGAAATCTTCAAAAATGATACTATATCATTATTTTGGTTTCTAAAGGCGACTACAGTGAATACTAACATTTACATGTATAAAAAGTTCAAAATAAGAGGCTTACGCTAAGCTTACCTATTTTAATAAAACAGGGACAAGATGCACAAAATCATTTCATTTTATTAATTTCATTTTATTTTATTCTTCTATAGTAGCGATTACCGTGAAAACCATGAAACTGTGGTATTTCCTGTGACAACAATCATGACACCAATATCATATCACATTTGAAGATTTTTTTTTTCTATCTGGACCTCTTCTTAACCAATCTTCATGCCAGTGACATGAATTATTACAGGTGATAGCTGTAAAAAGGATAAGTCTTGTCATTTTCCTTAATGAGCAATGAAAACACATCTAGATTGTGTCAATTCAGAGCCAAAAAAGCCATACAAGTCTGCATTACTTGGCTAGTTTCAGACACAAAACCTAAATGGCTGTCATAGTCCACTCCTGGTTTTCCCCTCTACCAACCCACTCTACCTGCCTGCCTACCTCTCCTAATCAAGATCATTAGACTCACCTGTTTCCCCCACTCGGCACTATCACCCAGCCTCCTCTTAACCAGCTCCTCCACACTCACTCTCTGCCAGATTGTCGTTGCGTCATGCGCTACTCTCCAGCACTCTTTTCCAGACGGATCTCCTGGTACCTGACCTGCCTTCTGCCTCTGACCACATCTCCTCGTCTCTGCCCTGGTAACCTGACCTGCCTTCTGTCTTTGGACTTTGCATCTGCCCGCTCCCTGTCTGCCTGCAGCCTGCAGCCTGTCTGGACTCCCTCTCCGGACACTCCTGCCCCATTCAGAACTTGGACTGTGCTCGCTGACTAAGCTTCCTGATTGTCGTCTGTTTGGACTCTTGAACATTGTCAATAAAATTCTGAACTGTTCCTGTTTGTGCTGTTCTTGGATCCGCTCTCACACCTGTTACAATGGTTATGTGTGAGGAGATAGGATTCTTGATTTCAAAAGCAACATAAATCCACCAGTCTTTGCATTTTCTCTCACTGAAAAATGGAATGCTTTGCACATTTGGATGGGATGCAAAGGGAGACATAAACAGTGATATCTGATGAGCTAAGCTGATTGTCTTTAGTCAACTGTCTATATCATATAGAATCAAACAGGCATAATAATTAATTTTATCGGCCACAAGTGTATTATGTAAGCTACATTATACTGTGTAACATTTCAATAAATGGTGAAAAAAGCAAAAGTATAAAATATAGCAAGAGAAAGGAACAGTAGGAAATGATCAAAGAAAAGCAGACCGGGAAAGCCACCTTCTTTACTCCTGAGTGAGCCCAGGTTGGGGAGTGTATCACTGCTGGTATGGACACAATAGACCTCCCGAGCTTGGACTCCACCTCCGCAAAGCCCTGTCTGGTTTCCCCGCCGACGGTCCTGTTGGCTCAGCAGCATATCCACCCTGCACTCGCTCCAGTCTGTAGTCTTCCAGCTGTAACTGAAGACAGGGATGGCAAAAAGACAGGTCAGCCTGATGCATGAATGAATGGATGGATTAACAGAAAAGAATAAATCAAAAGGGAAAAAAAAAAAAGTATTCTAAAATTATTTCTAATGTTGTCTTTCAGTTATAGTTTTCCAGGAAAAGTTGAAGGGAAAAGAGATCTATCCCTGTGTGTTTCTAATTTTCTGATGTAAAATCTGTTTTTCTGGTCCAAGCCCAGTGATTGACCTGGTATGTTTAAAGGTCATGGATATGAGGTTTCATTTTCTGTAAAGATTGAAGAAATTCTTTCATTTGACAAACTTAGCCCACTTCTGAAGGAAAACCCGAAGTATAGTGTATGCATTCAAACAGCATGTTTGATTATTGGATTTGAGATGAATATGGATCATCTTATGCGCCATAAGTTGTTGCTAGTTGTTGCAAGTTGTTCCTAGTGCAGCCCTGTTGACTAGACTGGTCTGCGTGCCTAGAACAGCTGGCTGCAACTTTAATATCAATGAACAGTAAACATAACATGTAACACATAATTTGATACTGGTACCATCATGTTCTGATCGGTCTGGAATGTAGCAAGCTCTGTCCTAGTCTCCTGACTACTGCCTAACCCTTCCAAAATGCACTCGAGCGTCTATGTGTTTAAGCTGGAAACAAGATGGGTGACATCCCCATCGTCCCTATCATGAATTATATGCAACACCAGAAGAATCGTTGGGGCTGACTCTGCCATCATTTACCATGACTAGTGCTGAACAGTTTAGTATCAGCCCAGGAAAACAAGACTTCAAACACAATTTGTTGATGAATGGATCTGAATTATTATTTTTTCTTTTTACATTTTTTTGGGGTGAAGATTTATTTATCTTGACAAATGTGCATTTATATAAAAACTATACAAATTGTTATATACAAATTACTTCCAGCTTCTAATCCAGAATGTCTCCTGTGTCATCAGTCTGTTCAAACCTCATGGACCTTTCTTTCTTTCATTTGGCTTATCTGTTGTTTCAAGTGTGATTATTATCATTGCATAATTCAAACAGTAAATGGCGTTTTGCAGGAGGTAAACAGCATTGCTTGTTCCTGATTGAAAAGAGCCAGGGTAGTGGGCTAGCATTGATAGAAAGAAAAGTAGTTGACCCTAGATCTCTGTTTATAATTCAACTAAGAATATGCTTTTTAACCTGGGCACTTGTAGAAAGCTCTCTGAGACTGGATCTTTTAAACTGAAAGTTGGTATATTAATTGCAGGGGTCATTCATAGATGGATTTGTGTGTGAGTAGTGACTTGGCAGTAGTTTCAGTAGGCTAATGCATTATGTTTTGCATTAGCATCGCATCTTGGGGCTTTAAGTTGCCTAGATAGGGACACTGAAACAGACAAATTCCTCATGGACAAAGCTGCTGCCTCTCTTCCTTCAGTCCGTCCAGATGGCAGGAATCAGTGGCTGGTTTACTTTTTTCCATTATGACTAATTCTATCTAGCTCATAAAGTAGACCAAAAAATGAGTAGAGCATCTTTGCAATCGATACTGTATATCGGTTATAGGGAGATTTTGTGAATCATAAACATATTCATAGTGTAGTATGTCATATAGTTTACTCTATTTCACACAGATGGCAGTTTATATTTAAACTGTTGATTTATTGATTTTATTATTAATTATTATTTTTTTTTACATTTCCAACAAACGAAAGGGCTCACCATAAGTGTATGAAAACCCTAAAAATATAAGCACCACGTCATTTCTGTAAAGACACCATAGCAGCTACATTTTGTCTTGTCTTGCCACATTTCAATTTGGAGAGACTATTTGGAATTTTAAGCAAATTAGACTTATGATGAACAGAAAGTAGATCTGCTACTAAGACACTGACAGGAAGATCACCAAAGGAAGTAGCCTGATGGTAAGGAGTTTTCAGTCTGAAAGAGGCTTCTCCTCGAGCATTGACACTGCAGTTATGATGACAACTGAAGCTTGATAACTTAAGGAGTACTACTGATCAGAAGATTTGATCAAAGAGGGGGTTGGTGGTGGCTTGCAAGATTTTTGCAGTGCTGAAAATGGCAGCTGAATGACAGTAGGTTACTTTTGAAGTTTGACAGCTTACATGTAATTGGTCAAAGAAGAATATGACAGGTTGTGATTAGAAGAAGAAGAAAACAAGTTTGGGAAAATTAAATAACACAGGGACGTACTTGTGAATTACAGGTTTTATGTGCAAGAAGATAGTTTTCCTGACTGAACTTTTTCAAAGCTCAATGAAGAGAATCTAATATAAAGACGTGACAGAATACAAAGGTCTTCTAGAGTCACTCTCATGGTTTACCCCATATCAAAGTGATTGTGAGCAGTGTGTCATGATTCAAAGGACCAAGTCTTTCACAAAAAGGAAACCAGAATTTTGAGTCTCATCCTTTTTGACCTTTGACTAACATGCCCTGATATAGTTTTTGTATACTAACAGTCGTCCACTGGAAAAAGCAAAAAATTATATAATATATTTTCTTGGCTTGATGTCTCCTTCTGTTTCTGTATCAAAAAGCTTCCTGCTACAAATTCCCTGGGCATCATAAATTAGGGTGAATTCATTTAACAAGGAACAGAGGTGGGGTGCATGATTTTATATTCCCAGTTAAGTTTTGAAAGATGATTGGAAATTTGACCGTGCCTTACACTCTTACAATCAACAAATCTAAAATTAGGCAGGGTTGATTTTTAGGGTGACATGGCTAAAATCCCTAGAAGGATTATTTTGAACAGAAACTAGATTTATAGATCACCAACCAGAAGCCATCTGATGATTTGGCGCTTCCAAAGACTTCCCTCCCAAATGTAGAAAGTGTAAATACCAGCAAAGGGAAGGAATATAAATGGACAGAGAAGTTAAACAATAAGGCAGTAACAAATTGGAAAAAGAAAACTATAAGTAAGTAAGTATAGACAATAAAGATGTGGGTTTGCTAAGATTCAGGGAACTATAGGATGGAGATAAGAAGAAGGAAAAATGAGAAGAGTTATGAAAAATACTTGTGACACCAACACCAGGACTTATGAGAATTTAAAGTTTCAGATATCTTTGTCATAACTACTAAACCTTATCTTTATGGTTGACTTATTGGGTGTGATGAAAAATTTCGGGAGGGTCTGAGGTAAGTTCATTTTACCATTAATTTCAAAGGCAAAAGTGTGATGACAGCTGTGTCTGAGAAAAACTGAATGGATTTGATGTGATATATCATCATAGAAGATGAAAATTTTATTCCACTGATCCAGCAGCAGCTACCAGAATTTTGAGTAACAGCTTTTATAAATTGAGATTCAAATTCAAAGGTTCAAAGATTCAAAGGCCAATTAAACAACATGGCAACTCCAAACTTGGAAAGGGTAATCATAATACTCCTCATTTCCAACTAGTTGGGACATGAAAGAGATTTTGAAAGTTAGTTTTCACATTGCGAATGTTTGTTATTTTTTGCCTTGGTTTGCTAAAATAGGCTAGGCCCTCCCCGAAAAAGATATTGTCTACCTGGCACCAGATGCTGCTCCAAGACCTGTACAGTATTTATCCTACAACATTAAGGTGCCATCACAAATGTACAAATGTGCTGGTTACCTATGCCATGAGCACTAAAGCACATCCAAACCATCCGAGAGGCCAGCTTTTGAACTCTGCGCTGATGATTAATGAAATATACTGTAGAAAATGAATTGTGACAGCTGGAGAAACACATTTAGCCCTTAAGTAGCACAGTAGTCATCATACTGTCTTTCAGCTAGAGTCACTTTGCTGGGAGCAATGAAGGAATTTTTGTGTTGATCAGCAGGAGCTAACCACTATGATTTAAATATTCTAAAGGAGGATCTGATTCATAATCTTACAGACTTTGATTAGCGGAAGGAGGGCAAAAGCATACAGAAACGAGAGCAAAAGCCATGCAGGTAAGGCTGCAGTAAAATCTTAGTGAAGCTGATTGTACTAATACAGTACCGGTTTAGGACATATGCCTGTTAGACTAAAGTTCATAACAGATGCAACAAAATATTCGACCACAGTCTGGTGAAAAGCAGAGTGGTGCTGTCTGTGTTTTGGCTAAAACAGGCAGATGAAGAAGCACTCAATGTAAAATTGGCAAGATTTTTATTAATACTGAAAGCCTTGAAAATACAAACTGCAACAAAAGCACAAATCCAAATCCTTAGGTCACCAGCAACACACCTGCTATGTCTAAAGTCAATTGGAGGAATAGTTTTGACACTCTGCATGGGAAAACCAGATTAACAGAGATTCCTTGCTTTTCTGGAAGGATTATTATTTGTATATCCTGTTTCATTTTGAAGTTTTTGTTGTTACTCTTTGATGTTCTGAGTTTGCATGTTACATGCATTTTCATTTCTAGTGTTACCCTTTTTATTTTGAAGGTTAGTTTCCCCCCTATTGTGCTCTATGTTTCATCCCTTATCATTTCCCTCCATTTTGATTACCCTCATGTATTTCGCTGTGTCCAAGTCTATTTTAGTGTATTGTAAGTAATTGTGTTTCACTTTGTCTTTGTCAGATCATCATGTTTCTTTGGAGCTTTCAATCTTTTCCTTACCTGTGAGTTTTTGATGTTTTTTTTAAGTATTGTTTGTTTTTCTGATCTCTAGACTTTAGACCATTATATCATTTCTGATTATGCTTGTTTTTACTGATACTCTGATTATGACTCATGCCTGCTTTCTGACCAATGAGTTTTGCTTTGTCCAAAAAACTGTTGACCTGAACATTCTGAATCCTGATAGATACAAAGATGTGAAGACAAGGGTAAAAAAGGTGAGGGGAAAACAATGACATCATAATAACATAATGTTTGCACAGTGATACTGGGCTTGTTTAAATGAATAAAAATATTTCAACATTTTATTCTTTTTAACTAAATACAGTTAGGTGGTGCATAGAAGCAAAATTTTAAAACTTTGTCATTGTACAAATACTTTAGGACCTAACTATATGTTTTTAAGTTTGTTTTTAAAAATCAAAATAACTCTATTTCCCAACAGTTGATAACTTTTGGGAAACAGTTCCCGACAGGGATTAATAAAGTCATCTCTATCTCTATCTTTATCTCTATCTATCTATTACCAAGTACAATGAGATCAGATGTAGGGACTCAGCCATTGTGGAACCAAGACATGAGGGGTGTACTAGGAAGCAAGATTAGTGTCATGAGGTATGTTGAGCAGAAAGCCAGGTCTATTGGTGTTACAAAGATGGCTCTCTTTTAACCTCGCTAGATCAACATCATAATTTATGTTGGAAATATAACTTGGCCGGGACCAGATTATGTCCCACATTTTGTCTTTAAATTAATGACCAAAAAATAAAAATCCATCTTTTATTTTCAGGTTATTATTCACAAAAACGTCACACACACACACACACACACAGACACACACGGACGCAATCCCACACATTACCTTTAAATTTAACCATTTTCTACTGGCATTCTAGCATCACAAAACTCTTAGTATTTTTTGACATAGTAGATAAATCTTTCTATCTCTGCTAGTACTTACACAATACATGGTGGTACTCTGTCTCCATCGGGGATGCAGGGCTCTTTCTCCTCAAGTTCTGGACAATTTGCCCCTCCACCAACTTGGAACTGGCTCACTTTTCTGGTGCGAATGCGCTGCCCCTTGGACCCATTGGGATCATAGCACTCCTTGGAGCAAATTGACCATTCAGACCACTCACTCACTTCACAGTCTTTGGGCATGACACAGGCCTGGAAGGTCACTGGCAATGTCTCCTGAGAGCAATGGCTAGAGTTAAAAGAAAAAAAAGTTATTACAATTAGGATGTTATTTCAATGGAGATGAGTTTATACACAATGTAATATGATGATACAAAGTCTTAATCCTAAGGGAAAGTAGTTCGAGTAAAAATTATTCAAAATCACTGTTTCTTTCTGGTGAAAGGTTTCAGAAATGACTAGAGGACAGCAAACATGCTTTAAGCTGCTAATCTGTCAATGTATCTGTATCTCTGAGACCTTGAAATAACAGCTGCTATTCTCCACAAGCTCCTTGAGCAAAATATTAGAGGTCCTGTTACAAAAACATTACATTCTCATGTACAAAGGAGGCAACCATAGAAACGACCTTGCTTTCTTGGCCATCCTCCCCCACCATACCCGGTCATTTGCTGCCAACTGGGTGCCAACTGACTAATGCAGTTGGGTTAGCCCAGACTCTCTCCAGAGGAACAGCAATAGCCCTTGAAACAATGTCAGTGTATTAATTGTGGCCAATTGATTAATTTTCTGTGAACCAGTCGAGTAAAAGACTGGGCTCACTTGTGAGCTGAACAATGTCCTTTCATGTTTTCCATCACCCTTTCAGTAAAGCAAAATGAATGGTTGATTCCCTATCTCGTTTTTGGGAGCAGATGAGAACTTCGTGGAATGGGAACTGGAAATGAAGTTGCAGCTAAAAGTGGTTCCATTCATTCAACTTCAAGAAGCTAATAGCCCGGACAGCAGGTTTCTCTGATGAGTTACTCATCTCACTCAACCAGTTATGGTAATCATGGCCCATGGCCACATAGAGCTATTCAGTATTCATTTATTCCATTCTCTGACAAACCCTCTCATTCTGGGCCTTGCATAGTTGATTATACATAACCTTCACACAGGTAAACTGTAAAGATTTGAAGTTGTTATAAAGACTATAAAAATAACTGCACTTTGTACTTTGATGATATTCTTATCTTTTCCTCTCATGAAGACTCATATTAAGCATGTGAAACAGTTTCTGTAATTTGTCCTAGATTGTCACCTGTTCATAAAAGCTGAGAAGTATAAATTTACCAATTTCTACAACTCAAAAATAGATTCATTGGGCCATGGAAGCTGATATAGCCTTTAAGGGATTCAGAGAGGTCTTCACAACAGCACCGACTGACTCTTTCTGATCCACACTGCAAATTTGTGACTGCCCAAGGAAAAGAAGCTTCTTACGTCACATAAGATCACATCAACTGAGATAAGCAACAATACAGGCTTTAATGGAAGCCTTGGAGGAATGGCATTAGTAGTTGGAGGGAGTCCAATCACCTATTCCTCAAGAACTTTGAGTATGTTCAATCTGCCAAGCAGCTCGACTATCTAGATAGGTCTTATTCTTTACCTGTTATATAGTGGGTATAATTCAAATACAATTCTACTTGAATAATGAAATATGAAATGGGTTTTACTTGAAGTTTGAATAACGGTTGAATTTTGACCTTCACAGACAGAATGAGGCCATTCGTCTCCCAACAAAGAACAAGGCTCTCAGATGTCATGTTGACATTGGCTTCACTGGAGGAAAAACATATAGAGAGACTATTCCTATACATTCTAGGATGTACCTCAAAGTAGAGCTTTGGTGAATGTGGGTGAGGCTATGTGTTTTCACTGAGTAAGTTAAAAGGACAAAATCCTATCAAACACTAACTGAAACTGACATTAATTTTTGTCACAAACCTTTGTCATTATCACTGAGGCCTTGCACTGTAGATTGTATTTATTATGACATGTCACGGTATTGGTATCAAGTAAGTTAGTTATGCTGCCTTCGGCTGCTATAGGCTTAGGTTGATGAGGGAACACTCCATGATGTGCTCTCTTCTCCGCGCCCTCTGACTCTGACTCTCTTTGCTCGTGTAAATGCCCATATCCTTATACTAACTTGACTTATTCCTCAGAGTCTTTGTGCTTTATCATCCTGCAGGTATTTCGAGGTTGCGATGGGAGCTGCCTGATGCCTAGTGCTCAAATTAGGACAGGAGATCCTGTGACTTGGATCTTGGCAGGATTGCTCATCCTAGCCCATGGATTACATTGAATTCTGGACCAACATACTATAACCACACTATATCTGGATTTATAGACTCATATGAACTCAAAAATTCTTAGTAAACTGTTATTGTCATGTTGTTGTGTTCTGTACAAGTGACATCTATTGCACGTCTGTCCATCCTAGGAAGAAGGATCCCTCCTCTGTGGTTCTTCCTGAGGACTCTTATTTTCCCTTTTTAGGGTTTTTTAAGTTTTTCCTCACCCAGTTTGAGGGTCTAAGGGCAGAGGGTACAACATCTGTACAGTTTGTCAAAGCCCAGTGAGATAATGTGTAAATTGTGATTTTGGGTTATACAGATAAAATTTTATTTTATATTATTTGAATTTGAAGATGAACATGTAACTTTATTTTCATTTATTTGAAAAATATAGTCAGCTGTCATGGGCATACAGACCAGGAATTTATTAAATTAGACATATGTATTAATTATTTTATATTTGACATTATTGTGGCAAATGTCACACTACCAAACCAGCTTTTTAACTTTGCTAAATTTATCACTTCACGCCAGTGGCAAAACTCACAGATATTTAAGTACTTTCCATTACAAATTGATAGGTCTACTGGCCAAATCATTAAAATTAATCGTCAAAGTGCATGTAATTCAAATAGCAAAATCTTAAGGTGCTTTGGATTGACAATTAATTGGGGTTTGGTCAGACATCTGAATTAAGATCACCTGGTTTTGATCTTAGATATATCAAATCAAATCAAATTTTATTTGTATAGCCCGAAATCACAATTTACACATTATCTCACTGGGCTTTGAGAAACTGTACAGATGTGACATCCTCTGCCCTTAGACCCTCGAACCGGGTGAGGAAAAACTTAAAAAACCCTAAACAGGGAAAATAAGAAACCTCAGGAAGAGCCCCTTCTTCCTAGGACGGACAGACGTGCAATAAATGTCACTTGTACAGAACACAAAAACATGATAATAACAGTTCATTTAGAATGCATAAAACATCCATGAGTCCCAGAGTCTGTGGATTCTATGAGTCCGGATGTATGGAAAGTCTAGTGATCCAGACGCAGGTGGACTCTGTTGGTCCAGGAGTTATTGTACTCCATGTAGGAAGATCTGGGTGTTGCTGAGTCCAAGAGTATGTAGAATCTGTAAATCCAGGGATATGTGAAGTGTAGTGGTCCAGAAGCAGGTGTAGTCTATTGATCCAGAAGCCACTGTGATCTGTGGGTCCCGATTTGCACTTGGAAATCCAGCCTAGGATCCAAGTCACAGGATCCAAGTCACAGGATCTCCTTTCCTAATGTGGCCAGGAGGCATCAGGCAGGACCACAGCAGCACCTCCCACCGCGACCTAGAAAAACCTGCAGGATGGTAAAGCACAACGACTCCGGGGAAGAAGTAAAGTTAGTGTAAGGATATGGACATTTACAGGAGCAGAGAAGGAGTCGGAGTCAGAGGGGGGAGAGAAGAAAGCTCAGTGAATCATGGAGTGTTCCCCCAGCAACCTAAGCCTATAGCAGCATAACTAAGGGCTAGATAGGCCAGCCTTAACTATAAGCTTTATCAAAAAGGAAGGTTTTAAGCCTACTCTTAAAATCAGAGAGTGTGTCTGCCTCCCGTACCAAGACTGGAAGATAGTTCCACAGGAGAGGAGCTTGATAGCTGAAAGCTCTGCCTCCCATTCTACTTTTGGAAATTCTTGGGATCACCAATAACCCTGCATCCTGGGAGCGTAAGGTTCTGGATGGGCGATAGGGTACTATGAGCTGTTCAAGATAAGATGGTGACTGACCATGAATAGCTTTGTAGGTGAGAACAAGGGGGCCCAGCACAATGACTTTAGTTTTGTCAGAGTTTAACATTAAAAAGTTTATATATACTTCATAACAGACATTTAATAGTCATGACTCAGGGAAAACATGTAAAATACAACACAGCTTTTCGACAGACAATAAAAAAGAACATTTCCATAACCTAATAATTGTTTGTTTTTTTTAAATTAAAATAATTTTTTTATATTTTATTTTAAAGGAATCAAAGTTAGTTTACGCATTTAGTCACATCCACAATATTCTTATTTGGCACAAGCTCCTGAACTGTCATGCTATAAAACACATAGCATTACAATATGTCACCCAAAAAAGAGCAACATGAATTCATCACGTAAGCACTGTCAGAGTTGGTATATCGAACATGATGACAATTATTTGCATGTGTGCGACGTAACCTAGTTGAAATATCCTGCGTGGGCAATGTGCATGTATTTCCATCACACCTTTATTTTTTGACTCAATACATAACGGGACTAATGCTTCTTTCATTTACATTGGTCTCTAGCACGGTAATTAAATCTTGAAATGGTCCTATATAAGCCCATATCCGGCTGATACTGGCCCATTATGCAAAAATAAGTTGTAAGGCCCATCTATATTTCAAACAATATAGTAACATAATTTCTTGTCCAAGCATTCTTGAAAGGGATTTGCTAATTTTCAGAAGAAAGTATTCCAGGCAGTGAGAGTGTTGTCCATCTTTATTTTCATATCACATGTTCAAGTTTGGGCAAAATTATTTCTTTCATCAGTTTCAAAAAGCCCCCCTTTCTCCAAAAACAAACACTATTACCTGAAAAAAATTAAGTTGTATTAAAAAACTTTTTGGAGTGATACCCAAAAGTAATTTGGTTGAGGACTGTTATTGACATAATCGGTACTGCATTTGCAAATGATACTGGATGTTAGGAAGATCACTGCACACATCAGGGGACCAATACTTTATGTTTTGCACATTCAATATTGAAAACACTTGAATTTATTTTTTTTTAATTTTGTGTTGACATTGCTTATTTTGATTTGTTTTATAATGACCGGACTCCATCTCATGTTAAAGAGCTCACTTGATCTTTTCAGTCCCAAGAGGTTAATTGATGGTTGCTATAATCTTCACAAGCTACTCTTCTGTAGAACCATGTTCCAGGCAAACACCCTCTCTAGTTGACTAAAGAAAAATGACATTTTGGATTTTTTGATCTTATAACTGTAAGTCTCTATGTCACTATCCTATTTTACCACCAGGTGGGTCAGCTATTGCAAAACCAAACAAGGAAGAGGCACTTTTCTCCATAGTCACTAATATCAGGTAACAGTAAAACAAATGTAATGACTGTGGAAAGTCTACTTTGTTGATGAAGAATGCAAAGAAGATAAAGAGTAGTAGCCAACAATGTAAAACAAGACCAAGTTTGTGTATCCCCTTGATAAAAAGCGCTCTGGCGCTCCCCTGTCGGTTAGGACTTAACAGGGTTTGAAACCAACATTATTTTACTGAGGAATTATAGGTTAACACAGTAGAGTGAAAAAAATGCGTATTCCCTCCAGTAGGGCCAGATAAGACATAGAACAATATTTTCTACTTTCTTTCCCTTACCCGTCCCTCAAAAAGAGCAATAGCCTAACCCTAAATCACAAAACCACATAATCTCTAAAATACCTCATTGTAACATCGGAAGATAATATTAACCCCTTGAAATTGTATCCACTAATTTTTGATGCAAATCCACCATCATAGCCATAAAATTTGCCTTCATCATTAATAATTCTAAAACAAATCTAGAGTCCTACTGTTGACATATATCAACCTTGATGTTGTTGAAATATGCATACATTTATTCTTTTTTTTAAAGCTCACACTATTATTCAGACCAGCTTCATACATGTTATACATTGAAGGTTTGGCTAGAGAACACAGCACTGTAAATTAAACTATAGACAACAAAGCAGGCTGTTGATTTCAAAACACGTCCTCTTTGTTGGTGATTGGTGATTGTCTCTACCCACTCGGGGTTAAATACCTGGGTTTCCCGCACTGAACCTCAGAACTGAAGAAGCCTTTCGGATGAGAGGCGAAACGTCTCAAACAAGATAAGAAGTCCAGTTGCTTCCTACTAAACACTCCGAGATCAAGATGACCTGGATGACTGAGAACCTTCATGGACAAACTATAGACAACTTAAGACTGTGATGTTATGCATTAGTAAATTTAAGTAATTCTTACCTGACAGCCTCAAGATTCCCACTCTTATGCACACAGGTCACTTCTCTGGTCTGGTATCCCACCTGCAGATCCCAGAACTTTCCTCCTGGTCGGTTTTGACGGTTTCTGTTTCTTTTCTTCTTGATTAGTTCTTTGGTCTCCAAATCCTTCAACTTACCCCTCTCTCTCAACCTTTCTTCGAACTTTTCTCTCATTTTCTCTTTTTTCTCTTTGTTTTTAGTCTTTTTCTGTCTCTTTGGCCTGTCTGACTGTCGGGAAAGCCTGTCTGGTTTCCTGTGTGCTCTGCCCAATTTTCTGAGTAGTTTATCACCCTCTTTGGACATTTGACCTTCTTTGTGCTGTTTGTCACCCTCTCTGCTCTGTTTGCTCACTCCTTCTAACTGTTTGTCACCCTCACTGGACTGTTTAAGACCCTCTGAGGTTTGTTCGCCAACTGCTTTGGGCACTTTTTCACCCTCTCTGTATTGTTTGTCATTATCTTTGTAGAGTTTATCAATTTCCCTGGAAAGTTTGTGACTCCCTCTGGGTGATTTTTTATCAGTGTGTCTGACTTGCCGTAGCAATGGGAGAGAACAGGGCCCCCAGGGTCCCACCCTAAGGCTGTAAGGGCTCTCTTCTCCCTCACAGAGCCTTACCTGGCATGTATGAAACTCAGTCAGATTCGGGCAGGCTGCTCCTCCAAACAGTGGCGGAGCCAGAACAAAGCGGATTCGGTTCTGTAAACCCATCCCGCAGGTTTTAGAACAGGGAGTCCACATGCTGAACTCACTTAGCACACAGTCAAGTGGACAAGGGATGAGACAGGCCTGCTCCAGACGTGGTTTAGGCTCAAAGTATTCACAGATTGCATCCTCTGCTGGCTCATTATTTGCTTTCTGGACACAGCCTACTTCACGGGTCTGGATGCCCTCCTCTCCTCGGGTACAAACAGCAGGACGCTGCACCCCATCACTGCGCATTGAGATAGGGACACATTGGTTCCAGGCACCCAGCTGCCAGTCATACAGGTCTTTGTGCCAATCACACACTCTGAAGCAACTTTGCTGGTTGTCCGGCCGTTCTGTCTGGTTGCAATTCGTATGCAGGGTGGTCCAGCCTTCAGAGTGGGCACACCATACTGCCCTGCTCTGGCTGCCACCAGGTCCACACTCACTGCCCATACAACGAGCCCAAGGACCTATAAAGAGTAAAACAAAGGAGAGGTCAGGGAAAGCTGAGACTGAAAATACAATGACTAATTTTACTAACAAAAAAAAAAAATATCTTAGATCTGACAATTTAGTAACATAGCCAGATAGAAGTTTGATCCAAAAATAACAAACAAACAAAACGAGCAAGTAAGTATAAACAAAGTAATGTAAATATTGACTTTCAACACAAAACCCTTGGAGCAAAGCTAATGCAGAGACAGGGCAGTTGAAGAATCAATACAGCAGCAACAATAAAATTTATTTATTTTTACCCTCAGCAATGTGGAATTTTCATGCCCATTCCCACCATTGCTTCGTTGGATTCGGAAATTCTTTGGAAACAGTTTTGGTTTGTCAAGCCTGTCAGAATGCTGATGTGGAAAAAGTGAATCTTAGTTTTCCGATATTCAAGACTGAAATACTTTAGATGAATTATCTGATGGATACACAAGCAAACTCAACAGGCACAGTACCCTGAAGTATCTTAGGTGGGAAACTGTAATGAGATGAAAATGCTGCATTGCCTTGTTGAGAACACACTCACCTGTACCAGTAAGGTGAGTTGCATTTTCTCCCTGCACAACATTCTACACATGAACATGTGAAGATCATGGCTGGTCGTTCTTCTCATGTTTAACTCCTCTAAAGCATTACTGAACGATATCTGGTCTACAGGGTTAGCAGGAATTAGCAGCCAAGTTATCAGCTGCAACACACAATACTGTGGCCCTGACACATTGATCAGCAGTTTCACTTAAACTGCCATTGTGTGCAAGAGTGTAGCAAAGGATAAAAGAACACTTTGATCGACACCTCTGCAGATCAGGTATTATGAACTAGCTGTATTACATGCAAACTGGACCTGGGTACATACTGGGTACACTGGTAAGTAACCACTATAGTACACAAAGCTTGTTTTGCCTAAGGGGTGCGTTAGTCCAGTGTCATCCACATACAAAATCAGTAACAGTTTCAGCTTTCCTTCTTCTGACAACTGATTCACATAATTCCAATAATTTCTTGAAAACTCTCACCACCAGACACGTGCAAATGATGGTCTACCATTTTAGTGCACCAGCATTTTTCAGACACAAGTCTAAAGAATCTGTCCAAGTTGCTACACTTCCTTAAGTGGCAAGACTTCATAGAGAAAAAAGACAGATAGCCAAAACATATACAGGCCACGAAAGGACTCCATAAAGGGCACAGAATATGCAAAGGGGATGTTTGTTTGTGCAGGCCAGACCGGAGGACTTCTATAATTCACAGAATTGAACATATATTGCTAGTGAATAATTCTGTTTCCTTTCTTCAAAGAAACTATGAATGCTTGTACAGTGACCATTTTAGATCATTTGAGCTGACATCCTTAATATTGCATCACACTATTACTTGCCCAGAATTTTTTTTTTTTTTGTTTGGGGGGAGGCTGATACCAAATAAGGGAGGAAAAAAATCACATACTGATATATTGGCTGATTTGTGTGTGTAAATGTGCAATCAAATTTGGTAATCAATCACAAAGATATGTAACAGAGTTTGGACATTTTACAGTATAATAATAAACTATATCATCTAGAATGACAACAGTTCAATTAAACAGTAAAATTCATGGGAAATGTAATAATTATAAATGATCCCATCTCAATCTCCATATCAGTGGAATGATATATTGTCATGGAAAATTCAGACTGGACTAAGTGATGCCATTTGTTAACATCGGACACAATAATATTAGCACCATGCCGTTCACAGGTGTGGAAGATGCCCTAATGTTTTCCAAGGCCCACTTTTTCCTATGATGTAGAACTCACTCTCGAGAAGGTAAATATTAAGGAAAACCTTATCAAATTATCAAGGGGCCAAAAACATGACATCCTTGCAGCCACAATGTATAGCATCAAAGCATACCCTGGAGAGCCAGAATCGTAGAGTTGGAGAGATTCATTTTAAAATGGGAAATTACTGCACTAAGTTGAGTTGAGCAGGATTTCATGAGACAGCTCTAAAGAAAAGTACAAACAAAACAGACAAAAATGCTATGCATACTAGTAGTGAAAACCCAAAGAGGGGTTAGAAGTGAATTTCCTCCTAAACTTCGAAAGAGGTGAAGATGCTGCAAGCCCTGAGTCATTCAGACTCCAAATCATAGATGAAGTTGAGATGACTGAAAACCTACTGTGGTTGCAAATTTGATGCAACTACATGCAGTAACAAGCAGTTATAAACTATGACCTACGTGTTGAAGAGGTCCCGGAACATCATACATGGGACTGCAATTGTAATCTGGCACTATAATCATCCCAAACATTTCCCAACAACATAACCTCAGTCTCAAATGTTTGTACACTAGACAGGCTTTTGTAGGGGTGATGTTAGAAGGGCAAATACTGCATAAATACTTTTAACTGACCAGGATGCCATTATTCACGCGAGGGATAACAGGAGGTTACTCATAAAAATTCGGTTACTTACCAATTACCTTACGTAAGGTATAAATAAGATGACTTTGACATTTGCTTATACAAACCCTGGTATTGTGGGGGAGAATCCTGAGAATCACCTCTTGATCATGATATAATAGTTTCCCAAAAAATATGTTAAAAATTCTCAATTGTTCCTGGTGACTAACTTCAGTATAGGTCATAAATCCCTTCTCCCAAAGTATTATCAGACAGCACATGGGCAAAACGAATTACTCATAGTAAGCATCAATTGATAATATTGTATCTTACACATTGAGGGCAAGAACAACAAACACACTGATTGTTCTATTTATTCCAAAACCTTCCAAATTCTTCAAATTATGTGGATCTTTGAATAACGTATCCTGAAGTAGAAAAAAAAAAAGCCCTACAGAGCCGCCACTGTATTTCAGTTCATCATTGCAACTTGCAATGCTTATCCTAAGGTACCTAATTCATGTAAATTCAAAGCAAATTGTAACAAGGGATTCAAATATGTATTTACCTACTTTCTGGTCTTTAAATTTAATTCAGTTACCTGTTCAGCAAATGGATGTAAATCCAAATATCTACAAAGGTTGATATTTCATGGAAGGAATTACATTGTCACAGCTGCAGTACAATATTTTTTTAATAATATCCACTATTTAGAAATAAGATATTTTCAAGTTTCTAGTTTGTTTGTTTTTTGTTTACCACCTCTCCTCTGTGGCTTGAAAGCACAAAAAAGTATGATATGTGTGAAAAGCTTTCACCCTTCAATAATAGGATCAGTCTTTATGGAGGCATACTATCCTGCAACCCCTAGACCTCCCACCTGATCTTCCTTCTACCTTTCCCATGGTGCAAAACAGAAGACTGGCATTTACTGGGATACTGGAAACCAGCATCAGAAGTGCATCTCATCAACGACTTGTGTCTTGGAAGGCAAGAAAAATAAGATATTTGTAGAAATCTAGATATTTTTAAGCTATATTGCAATAAAAATAAAAATATAGTAATAAACGTGCAATTTCACACTTGTATACATTAGAGGAACCAGTATAATGATTCCTGTAGTCCAAGTTAAATTGAGTTTCAATTTGAACTACTTATTTCAAACAAGGCAATTGCACACATAAGTTTTTAACAAATGAAAATAAAAAAAAGGATTCTGTGAAAGACCGTATATTAATCCAAATCCAACCCACTGTCAGGGTCCGCTAGTGTCTGTCTGTTAGGGTCATTTGGTGTTTCTTGTTTTACTTTGAAGTTCTGTATGTGTCTTACTCCCCATGTCCTGTCAAGTGTTGTCCCTCAAGCGTGTCTGATTATTCCCTCTCCCTAATGTGTCTCACCTGTGTCCAATTGTCTACCTCTCCCTCGTGTATTTAACCCCCGTGTTCCCTTTCTCCTTTGCCAGATTGTCTTGTCTACTAAACGAGCATTCCAGCATTTATTCCTGATGAGTCCTTTTGTGTCCAATCTGTATTCCGTGTTTCAATTACTGAGTTTGCCTTATCCTTACCTGCACTTTCGCATAATTTGAAATCCTGGTTTTGACCTTTATCAATAAAACGACTACCAATTCAGAAAGCTCCCCATTGTCTCTGCATTATTGGAACCTCCAGATCTGGTACCTGATACCCACTGACGGATGATAGTGAGAGCCCTGTACGGGTCCAGTTTTGACATCCACACCTTCCCAAAAGGGTGTCCCATACCCTGACTCGTGGGTCTTGATTAAACAAAGGCTTTGAGAGTTGGGCCCTTAGATCGTCACAACAGCTGCTGTATCTGTGCAATTTTCAATGTGTTTCCTTGGGAAACGTGCCTATCTTGCAGCAATCAAATGCTAACACTTCATGACACTGTTTGCAAATGGCCAAAACACTGACAATGTTTACGCTCACAGTTCATTGTCACACATAACTTCTCCCAAATGTCCAACTTGACCACCGGTTGCTGACCGGATGTAGCACTCTTTTCTTAACACTGGAAACTTGCATGGGCTCTTGTTTCTCTCTCTCAGGCTCTTATCCTTTCCACACCTGATACATACACATGCATGCGTCATAAGAGTTTTCTGGATGGGCGGGGTATGAGCTATATGCTGTGAGAGCGCATCAGGTGAGAACAAGAGTGAGTGAAATGAAGTGGATTTCATGCTGAGCTTAAAACATTCATGTTATAATTTATACTCAAAAATCAAGATATATTAATTTACTGTATCACAGGTGTAACAAGTCATGAGTATATCGAGTATATTCAATGTATCGCCCACCCCTAATTCTAAAGCAAATTCAGAGCTTCCCTTTTTTTGGTTTTTCTTTTTTGTTGTTTTTGCTGTTGTTTTGTGACAAGTGATTTAAGGTCTAGTCTCACTTCCACTTCCACTTCCTTATTTTAGTCTGACCATTTATTTCATTAAAGATTGGAAGCTTTGCAGTGTCTGTCTGCAAACAGCATACAATTACTGCACATTTTAAAAATAATAATAATATAGTGATTGTTCATCAGACATTCTAAGGGGACATATTACACCCCTGTTTAACATGTTAACACAATCCTCTGTGGTCTTAATGGAAAGTCTGCACCTCAGCATGTCTCACCCCATCTAAACCAGTGTTTCATTTTGTTAACAAAAACTATGAAGAAAAATATTCATCAACGAACCATTTTACATTACTTAAATAGGGAATTGACAAGCTCAAAATAGATTATTGATGACAAAAAACTATGACCAAATGTATGTTAAGTTTTCACTAACGAGATAAGAGTGATGTTTGCATCCTGAATATCTGCGTTAGCCTTTCCCCACTCTGTGTCTGTGTGGGAACAGCAGAGATGTGCTTCACTTTCACCTGCAGTAGTGAAACAACACACAGCAGATTCCATCCTGATCCGAAGAGGATTTAGCCTTTATTTATTGACAATTTAGCTTGTTACTATACATTTAAAGCACTTCTAGACTGACTGCTGACTAGCCACTAACAACTACTTGACTCTTACTCAACTTTGTTGTCCCTCATTCACTCTGCTCTACCAAATGTTATACATATCACCGTCTTCTTTAAAAGGAGCTGCACTGCTTTTGAAGCACCAGACGACAACAGGCACTGCCTGGATTTAATTAGTTTATGGAGAGAAAACATTTAGGCTAAAACAAGTGACGAAGGGTGTACTCACAGTTGGCCATGTTGACTATGCCAAAACCTTGATTGTCCCCCAGTGGCTGGCTCTTTTAACTATGTCATCACGTTAAGAAAACATTACTGCAACTTTACGCAGAACATAAATTAGAAAGGCTTGGTTTCTACCTTACAGACACTGTAATTCCAATTAAGTTAAAGAGGTACGTTTCATAATTTTTCATTAAATATTCCCTGTTAATTATCTTATTGTTACTGTTTTATTTACAGATGTTGACACATCTTGTAATGTTTGTAAACAAGAAATAGAAACAATCTCCAACATCTGTTTTGAATATGAAATATTCAAAATATTCTGGAGACCCAGAGAATATTTTTTTTCAGTCTAATAAATTAACTTTTCTTAATAACTTTACTTTCTGAACCTTAAAGATATTGTTTGATAGTATAATAATCCAGAAGATGGGGCTCTTGAATATGTGATCAACTTCATTATCTTATGTGTCAAATTTCACTGAGAAAAATCTTCAGATCTCTTCCTAAATTTAGATTTTTTCTTGATCTAAATCCTTAATTCAATTAAATCAATTAACAACAAAAAAATGTAATACTTTTATTAAACTTTATGACATCATTCCCTCATCCCATTTGTTTGTAAATATAATTGTTTCCTTTTCTTGGTTCTTGTATGTTATCTGACTTTACTTTAAGTACCTGAACCCATTGTAATGTGTCTGTTTATTCAATAATGTTTATTTAAAAAATACATAAATACTGTGGGGTTTATTTGGAATATTTTTGTTCAAATATGGCACACTCACATTCACGGATTTATCAATGATGCAATGGGGCGATTGATTTTTGCAGAGACAGTAGAAGAGAGGAAGGAATTCAGTTATATTGTCATGTCCATGTTGCGTACATGTTCTTGTGTTCATGTGTGAGTTACTGGACTGTACTGATGCACACATCAACCAGCCCTGCCAGGGCCAAGGAAGTTTACCGTTCCGAGGGTGGTACGGAGCCCTCAAAGTAGTCAAACAATTCGGAATGTGTGGGTGAAACATGACTGGGCATAGTACAGATGGCCTAGTGTGAGCGCACACTGAAATTGAACAAAAATGTAGTTACAATGACTAAACTGATGAAATGAATTAAAGGGACTAAAATGTAATTAAAACTAATAAGCATTTTTGTCTGAAGACTAAGACTAAGGCCCCCTTTACACCTGCCATATTTTTTTTGTGACCAGATTGCAATCAGATAGTACTTGACAAAATACATTTACACCTGGTATTAACATCCATCTCGGGTCTCCACATGAAGATCTACCTGCTATCCGATTATGCTCCTCTGCTGAACAAGCAGTAGGATATACTGTCTCACCTTCTTCTTGTCTGCCACAGCTTAAACAAAAACAACAACACAAGTGCTAAACCTGCTGAGAACTGCATGGTCATCATTCTCAAGTTGTTATTGTATTTGCATTAATCATTATACTGATGCTGTGTGCATTCCCACAATGGGGATGGGAACACAGCAGAACTCGATTTAAGTTGCACTGTTGTATAGACTACTACCTACTCTTCGAAATGTGGCAAAAGGCTGTTGTGTTATTGTATGATAGACTGGAGGCACATTTGTATTTACATATGTGTCCAATGTGGTTACAATGCTTCCCAGACCACCTTCAGAAATGGTTTGGCAGATCAGATAACAATCAGTCCTGTCCTGTCATGTGGTTAAGTGCTATTCAATTGCAATCTGATCACAGAAAAAGGGGGCCTTAGAGTAAGTCTAAAGTAGCTTCCAAAATTAAGACTGATCTAAACAGCCATTTGACTGTCTTTTTCTTTAATATAAATGACCTATTTCACATCATGCCCTCTCTTCCGTAGGGTGTACTCACAAGAGGACGACTGAAGGCTTCCACGGCATGGCTCCAGACTATGTTTTTTACTGGTAACACTGTTGCTACTAATTTTAGTCAGTTAAGTCGAACGACCACATGATTTGGTTGCACACTTTTTTTACAGCATGGTACTCAGTATATGGCAAGCTACTTAGAAAATACAGTGAACTTGATTCTTGCAATGCTACTTTCATTTTTACTTCATGTCAAATCAGCATTATCTGTGATTAGAAAAACTGTTAGCCAAACAAGTATGCTGACAAATGGTCCAGTTGACATGTGTACTGTATCTCTGATCCTGTCTGTTAGTTGTGCTCTGCAGAGGCGCAATGTAGGCAATCAGAGGCAGAGTAGGATTGGGTCTTGTCAGGAAGGCCAGTAGCAAAGCAGCAAAAGTATAAACTGCCAGATTGGCTTTATATGTCATATGGAAGCGCTTCCCTCATCTACACATTTCAATATGGTGCTGTGGCATCAGTCCTATTCTTTATGAATAGGTTAATCCACATTTCAGCAGAGAAAAATTCCATTGCACTTCAGAGCTTCTCCTGGATAATCATCAACAAAACAAAACTGTGACCTGTATTGTCTGCCAAAATCCCAACATTGAGTGAGTAAGCCATTTATACCATGATGCTTTAGCAATAAACTATCTCAGGGCTTCTGCAAGATGGCAGCCTGTTGCAGCAACTCCCGGTGACCTGTTCCCTAGTGTGATTTTTTTTTGTGTCTTTTTGTGTCTTTTTATTTTGCTTTTTGCACTGCACGGTGTACCTGGAGTACAACAAACCCCAGGTTGCGCTTCAACATTTTTCACTGTTTTTTCCAGCACCCATACCACTCACAACACAGGGCCAAAGCCATGATTACCGCCCCGCATCGTTTACACGCAGGATCAGCTGATCACCCTGAGGCAGTCAGCTCTCACTGCCGGAGAGAAGCCATGCATTCCCAGGATGATTGAGAGGCGGTGCCGTGGCTGCAGAGCAGGGGTTAAAGTCAGGGTGAAGAAGAGGAGGTTTAATCCCTGTATCCCTGCAGTTTTTGTGGGAAATGTGAGGTCCCTGGCAAATAAGATGGATGAACTGGAAGCACTCACCAGGAGCAAGAGTGAGTACAGGGAGCGCTGTATTATGTGTTTTACGGAGACGTGGCTGCACAATCTGATACCGGACTCCACCGTGACACCCCCCGGCTTCCACACAGTCTGAGCGGACAGAGACACCACTGGGAGTGGTAAGAAGAAAGGAGGGGGGCTCGCCTTTTTCATTAACAACCGGTGGTGTCACCCTGGACACATCATGGTGAAAGAGTATGGCTGTAGCCTGGACATCAAGCTTCTTGCCATCGGTTTTTGTCCGTATTATCTGTCACGGGAATTCACCTACGTCATCGCCATTACTGTTTACATTCCTCCGTCCGGGAACGCTGAAGCGGTGTGTGACGTCATCCACATTGTAACTGTGGGGCTTCAGACAAACACCCTGGAGCCTTCATCACCATCACTGGGGACTTCAGTCATGCCTGTCTCTCCTCCACCCTCGCAACATTTCATCGATTTATTTCATGCACACCAGAGAAAATAAGACTTTGGACCTGCTGTATGCCAATGTTAAGGAGGCATACAGCTGCACTGCCCTGCCCCCACTCGGCAGGTCAGATCACAACCTTGTCCTGCTCTCTCCAGAGACCACCAACTGGAATGCACTGTATGAACCACATGTTGAGGACATTGATGTCATTGTGGACTGTGTCCCTGAGTACATCTGGTTCTGCATGGACAATACCATTCCCACTAAAGTGGTTCGCTGTTACCCAATCAACAAACCCTGGGTAACCAGTGACCTGAAGGCTGTTCTCAATAAGAAGAATAGGGCTTTCAGGGTGGGGGACCAGGCAGAACTCAAACAGGTACAAAGGGAACTCAAACACAGACTCAGGAGAGTAAGAACACCTATAGGAGGAAACTGGAGGAAAAGCTGGGGAGGAACAAGGCCAAGGATGTTTAGAGTGGAATGAGAGATATCAACAGCTTCCAGAGGAAAGATGGAGGAGGAGCAGTCGAGGGGAACATACAAAGGGCAAACGCACCCCACCAGCCCTAACACTCCACCGCTGACCCCCGTCACCCTCCCCCAACCCCACAACCCAACACAAACCACAAACCTTCACTTCAGACACCTCAGTGCCCCATCACAGCCAGCCCCCACCTCCAAACCCAGGGTGGACTACACATCACAGCCTGACAGGTGAGGAGAGAGTTGGAGAGACTCTAGCAGGGAAAAGCTGCTGGGCCAGACGGCATCAGCCCTCGAGTGCTGAGGGCGTATTCCAGCCAGCCGAGCGAGTGTTCCAGCACATCTTCAACCTGAGCCTGCACCTCCAGAGAGTCCCAGTGCTGTGGATGACATCCTGCCTAGTCCCAGTACCCAAGACAAGTCGTCCGACTGCGCTCAACAACTACAGATGCATAGGACTGACCTCCCATATTATGAAGGACATGGAGAGGCTGCTCCTGGCACATTTCAGACCTGATCGCATGAATCATGGACTACCTGATGGGCATACCGCAGTTTGTAAGATTACAGCACTGTGTGTCTGAACATCTGATCTGCAACATCGGGGGCCCCAGGGAAGTGTCCCCCTTCCTCTTAACCACCTACACTTCTGACTTTCAGAACAGCACTGAGTCGTTTCACCTGCAGAAATTCTCAGATGACAAGGCCATAGTCAGGAGTGTGGAGAATGAATGGGAAGATAAGTACAGGAACCTGGTGGACCAATTTGTGCGTTGGTGCAGTGAGAATCACCTGCAGCCGAATATGATGAAGACGAAGGAGATGGTGGTAAATTTTAGAAGGAACAAGCCCCCACCCTCTCCTGTCTGCATTAATGGGACTGATGTGGAAATTGTCCAAACCTAAAGGAACCTGGGAGTTCATCTGGACAACAAGCTGGAGTGGTCCACGCACACCGAGGTTATGTACAAGAAAGGCTGAAGCTGGCTCGACTTCCTCAGGAGGCTCAGGTCTTTCAATGTATGCAACCAGATGCTCCTGATGTTTTATCAGTCTTGTGGCGAGCGCCATCTTCTTTGTTGTGGTGTGCTGGGGCACAGGCATCAAGGTAAGGGATGCCAACAGACTGAATAAACTGATCAGGAAAGCAGGTTCTGTTGTTGGCTCTCAGTTGGCCACCTTGGAGGAGGTGGTCAAGCAGAGGATGCTGACCAAACTGCTGGCCATCATGGACAACACCTCCAACCCCCTCCATAAAACTGAACATTCTGAGGAGCAACATCAGCAACAGAATAATCCAACCATGCTGCTACAAGGAATGACACAGGATGTCTTTCCTCCCCATTGCAATCAGACTTTTCAATATCTCTGTTATTAGACACTACACACTTCAGGCAATGGTAGTCTTGGTGTTTCGTTTGAAGATAACTGGACTTCTTGTAGTTTCTTGAAAACTTTTCGCATCTCAGTCAAGAGCCTTCTTCAGTTCTAAATTTCTGGTAGGGAGTCCCCAGTATTTAACCTTGTGGAGGATCCTTCTAACTCAGGGTAGTGGGCAAAGGGTACAAAGCCCCGCCCCCAATCTGTGTGACCCAGATCCACCTACCATCAGATGGGTAATCACTCCCCCCGGTCACCATTTGAGTCACTGGTTTCACATGAGCCAAGGTGTGAAATATTGTTAAGCTTCCTGGGAAGGGATTTCAAAACTACATTGTGTGTGGCAAACGGTTGATGTCTGAGGCCACCTCCTCTGTTAAGTGAAGGCTGTTCCAGCTTGACATAGATGGCCTCCTTTACTCCTCTCTCAAACCATCTGTCCTCCCTGTCCAGCACATGCACATTATCATCCTCAAAGGAGCGTCCCTTCTCCTTTAAGTGTAAGTGGACTGCTGAGTCCTGGCCGGAGGAGCTGGCTCTCCGGTGTTGAGCCATGCGTTTGTGGAGAGGTTGTTTGGTCTCCCTGATACAAAAGTCTGTGCTCTCCTCACTGCACTGGACAACATAAACAACATTGTTAAGTTTGTGTCTGGGAGTTTTGTCCTTGGGGTGAACCAGTTTCTGTCTCAGAGTGTTGCAGGGTCTGAAGTGAACTGGGATGTTATGCTCAGAGAAAATTCTTCTGAATTTTTCTGAAACCCCTGCCACATAAGGAATGGCAACGTTGTGGTGTTTGTTCCTCTCATCTTCCTGTGTTGTTGGGTGTTGTTCCTGGAGCGCTTGGTGGATGTGACATACGCCCAGTTAGGGTATCCACAGGTTTTTAAT
>KV751397.1:838270-849270 GCA_001698575.1 Mola mola
TCTACCGAGCTCAGGTGGTCCGTGAAGGCTTCTACCTCTTGGGTTTTAATCTTGACCCAGGTGTCATCCACATATCTGAACCAATGGCTCGGTGTTGTTCCTTTGAAGGAGCTCAGTGCCCTACTTTCCACTTCCTCCATGTAGAGGTTGGCCACAATAGGAGACACTGGGGAGCCCATGGTGCAGCCATGCTTCTGTCTGTAGAAACATTCGTTGTACTTAAAGTAGGTGGTGGATAGGCATAGGTCCAATAAATTAGAGATTTGTTCAGGGGTGAAGTTTGTTCTAAGGTCCGAAGTACTGTCTTGCATGAGTGGTTTTCAGATCGTTTCCACCGCTTCGGATGTGGGTATGCATGTAAAGAGTGAGGTGACATCAAAAGAGTTTTGCCAACCAGAGGGGAAAGTATAGTTGTGAGATGTTTAGAGATGCTATAAGTAACTGAGTTGATAGTGCTGACGATGGGTCTTAACAGGGTTCCTTCCTTGTGAATCTTGGGAAGGCCGTATATGCGTGGAATGCAATCTCCTGGATACAGTCTATAGTAAGTGGGATGATTGATGACTCCTTCTTTCTCCAATTGTTTTAGGCAGTTGATGACCTTTTTCTTGTAACCACTGGTGGGGTCACGCTTCAGTGTTTTGTATGTGCTGTCATCACTGAGCAAGGTGGTGATCTTGGAGTAGTAATCCGATTGGTTGAGTACCATGGTACATCTCCCCTTGTCCGCTGGAAGAATAGTGATGCTGCTAACTGCACTAGGCTCTGCACTCTGCAAAACTTTAGATTTTTACAACTGCCTATAATGTTTATATTTTTCTACTTTTATTTTTATTTCATACTTTTATACATTATGCTGGTCTATGTCCCATTGGTCCTGTACCTGAACATCCTTGCTGCTGTGACAAATTAGTTTCCCTACGAGGATTAATAAAGTCATCTCTATCTCTATCTCAGCAGCTATATGTCTCATATCTTGCAGGTTGCATTTTTACCAGTCTCTCTCATGGGCATAAATGCTCTCAGCCAGTCTGTGTTGCGTGTGTACTTTACAGAGTTCTTCCAGGCAGCTTTCACACCATTAGACTTGTTAAGTCCTACAGATTCGGGGCAACACAATCTGTGACTGAAATCACTGGAGCCTTATAACCTAAGTAACTTATCACCCTCTTTATGGCCTTTCTGTCTCTTTGTTATCCTTCCCCATTGTTGTGCATTGTATATTTGTTCCATCTTGTGCTCTGTCTTTAGTGCTTTAGTTGAAGGCATCTTGCAGGCATCATTCTTTTTTTGGTCTTGAAGATGTTTCACTTCTCATCCTAAAGGCTTTTTCAGTTCTAAATGTGGTAGTGAGTCCTCAGTATTTAACCTCTAGCAGGGTCATTTCACCTTGGAGGTGGTCACCTGAGTCGTTGACACTCTCTCATTAATGAGTCATTTTGAGGTGTGACTCATTGATGACCCCCCTTGCATTCATGTGGGTTGTTATGGTAACATGACTCCAGGTGTCACTGATTAATGGGTCATTTTCCTGCTCTGCCATCATTTCACTTGTTAGGATCAACATGAGGCAAGATTTGAAAATCTTCAGGTCAGGACTGCATTGTAAGTGGCTGATAATTGGTGTCTGCGACCACCAGCCCTTAATGAGGGTCTTTAAATTTTGATGTAGATGGCCTCCTTCACTCCTCTCAAACCATCTGTCTTCTCTGTCAAAATGTGTAAATTGTTGTTTTCAAATGAGAGTTCCTTCATGGTAATGTAAACAGTAGAAGGGACAGAAAAACAGTCAATAATAATGTATAAGAACCTCAGCCTGACATGTCTCACAAGGTGTACAGAGGCTTTCACATGCACAGTAATCGAAAAGGAATGGGATGTGTGTCCAGGGGCACAGGCTGGGGGATCAGTGTAGTACCTGGTCATTAATATGCAGAACGCATTTTGCTCTATGCAACATATCATACAAAACGTTCATGAGACTATGCTGAACCAGAACACTGTTTCAATTTTACTCATGTTATAGTACACATCAACTCACTAGAAGGGAACAGCATTATGATCATTATATAAGTGCTTCCATCTGCACCACCATCCCTGTTGACTTCAAAATTAGCTGCTTTCAGTTTAGTTGGATTTTGGCTTTGGCTTTGATCCGTAGACATCATGATCAAAAGAGGAGCTGGTGGGGAATGACAATGGTGTGTGTTTGTCCCGGGGTCAACAAAGACCCCATACTTGCTCGATGCATTTTATAGCATGAAAAGATCTTTCTTTGCATGACTGGATGGTGTCAGCTTAAAAACACCGCTGCACAATAAGAATATAGAACAGTGATTATGACTTGATTTGGTTGATTTTTTTTTTTTTAAGATCCACAGGGAGATAAAGGCAATGCTTAGTATTAAATCAATATTGAATTGTTAAGGAGCACCAGTTTATAATATAGAGGTACGCAGAAGCACCAGAGGCTCAAACAAACACTGCATCTTTCATAAGGCTTGTCAGAAAGTCAAAGCCATCTTTTAGGAAGGGACATTACACAGCTCATTTGGGATGTCATGCCAACAGCTTGTCAGACGTAGTGACAAGCAGCACTGGAACACCCTAGGCAACAATACTATCGCCATTCTTTTTCACCCTCTACACCTCCGACTTCTGCTTCAACTCTGGGACATGCCACCTGCAGAAGTTCTCTGTGGGATAGTGTGACAGGAACCACCTGCAGCTCAGCAACTGGACAGTGTGGACGTAGTGACTGAGAGGAGGATGAGAGGAAAGCTGAAGTCTATCATGGACAATCCCTCTCATCCTCTATACGCCGAGCTGCGGAAACTCGGGAGCACCTTTAGCTACAGACTCATCCAGCCCCAGGCCTCAAAGCGCTTGGGGGGCTCCTTCATTCCATCTGCCATCAGACTGCACAACAGCACAGCTCACACCTCCCAGCACCATCCAGCAGCTCCCAACACCACCCACTCCACAGATTAAGGACTAAACCCTGATACTGCATATGTCCAACTGTTTATATAAATATAGAATTCCTCACTATTCGGTATGTAAACTTCATGATACACTCTATCTATCTATTTATAAAAATTCAGGAACATTGCACTTTGCACACTTTATACACAGTGGCCAGATTGTACATAACAATTGGTATATTTTTAATTTCTAGTATTTTAGTTTTTATTTATCCATTTGCATTGCCACTTTCACTTCTGTACTGCTTTGTCAACCTGAATTTCTCCCAAGGGTGATCAATAAAGTTACATCTTATCTTATTTTAATAATTCTAATCACTGCTGAATAGGTGCCATTGAGAAGGATGAATTGGAACAATGTTGAAGGTGTCTGTGATGTCGGCTTTGGATAGCCAAGCACCCTGACTGGCTAACTTGATGAGCTTAATAGTGTAATCGATGGTGGAATAATGCAGAGAAAAAGGCTTGGGAGGAATTAGACTGTAAATACTAGAAACTTGTATTAGGAAACTAGGAAAGTCTTTTCTTTCCAGAGTATTTTCTGGTTGCTATGTCTAAAAGACTGAGAATGGAGATGGCTTGAATGGGCCGATTAAATAACACTTAACAAGCTCTTTTTGAGGTAGCTGGGATATTAATGCAGGCTCATTTAATGCAGACCAAAGGTTTTTAGACACAAATGAAGAGGCTAGTGAGGAAACAACCCCTACCCAAAACCCTTAGGAGAGACTGGTGAGCAAATAATCAACAAAAACTGAATCAGGATAAGAGAACAGCTGTGATGCAAGGGCTGGGACATTTATTGGAGTAGGGAGATTGTTTTTTGATAATCTCGGATCACAACAATTAAGCTGTGGGCCAACTTGCGAGGACACACTGATCGTGGATCTTTTTAGTAACTGTTGATGTGAAGAAAAACGCAGTTGGGTTAAGTCCACATATTTTCATTGAAACTGTTACAAATGGGCTGGTTGTTGAAAATTAACAACTTGTGGCCGCAGCTGTCAGTCTTCTCTTTTTCAGAGAGAAATTGGAGTTTTAATTTAAAAAGAACCCTGGGATCTTGAGAATAAAATGGGGCCAGAGAGCAGGGAGATGCTGAATGACCCATATTTCCACAAGTTGCGCATGAAATAGCTTGGGGCCCTCCTACAAGCATGACAAATATTTCAATGTCCAATACAGACCAGAGAAAGATATAATCCACCTTTCGTCAAGTTTTTTGACAGGTCGACCTTTGACCCTTGGCTGGGGTCATGAGGAGGGAAGGGAGGGAGGGAGGGCAGAGTTTGGGGTCAATGGGTTTGATGGGTGGGGGTTGGCATACACGTAAGCAATGACGTAGTAATGGGGCATTGAATTTCATCTAAGGAGATTAGTAGGCAGAGGGGTGGTTACTTCGAAAACTTTAGACATGAAAATGAATCCAGAACGGTTTCTGACTGTCCTTTAGGTAACATCTGCCACAGCAGCAGGAGCAGCAGCAGTTGCAACATTCCTCCCCTCCCCTTCACTCTCTGTCAGTTTTTGAGCCATAGCAAACCGATGATTCTTGAACAGGGCAAAGCAACTCCGATAGAGTTTTGCTGACCCAAACTGTCCCATTCCCAAATGTTTTCTACATCATCACTTTATCCCCCATTCACGTGATGAACTGAGACCAGAGGTCAACAAATGTCTTTTTAATGTGAAACCGTAACCACATTGGTTGCTCAAATGTTTCCTGCATCTTATACCTTAGCCCCCCTAAATAAAAAAAAAAAGAAGAGTAACACGTCCCTCTATAACCACACACCACCACATCCGGCCCGCAAGCACCCAAATGTCAATTTTGGGTGCTTGCGCAAACGTGCTTGCGCAAATGTAAATTTTTTTTAGGTGATATGAGGCACCCTTAACACTCAAACTACAAGTCCCATAATGCAACGCAACAGCAGCCGCGCAGAACAATTGGCTACCTGCGATCAATCCCGTTTCAATTACATCATGTCAATCAAGCATCTCTCAGTGTAGCCCCTAGCCCCTAACAATGGCCAAAATAAAAGCTGTCTTTGAAAACAGAGGCTTTCAAACTCGGTGGGAGACCGAGTATCTGTTTATTGATATTGCCGGTAAACCTGTGTGTTTTCTTTGTGGAGCTAAAGTGGCCGTAACTTAAGAGTATAATTTAAAACGGCACTATGAGACAAAAAATCAGGACAAGCTCACAAACCTAGATGCAGAACAGAAGTTACAGAAGGTAGAGGAGTTGAAGAGGAATCTGACATAACAGCAGACTTTTTTCACCAAAGCGAAACCACAAAGTGAAGCTGCTGTGAAAGTAAGTTTGATTGTGGCAGAGGAGATCGCAAAATCTGCCCAGCTTTTTACCGAGGGAGAGTTTCTGAAGAGCTGCATGATGAAAGTGTGCAACGTCTTGTGTCCAGAAAAACAGCAGGCATTTGCAAAAGTAAGCCTTAGCAGAAATAAGGTTGTTGGTTGGACTTGTGAGATGGCCACTGTTTTGAAAGAACAGTTGATTGGAAGAGGAAAAGGCTTTGTTTCATACTCCCTTGCCGTGGATGAAAGTATTGACATAACTGACACTGCACAGCTGGCCATCTTCATCCGTTGAGTGGACTCCGGTTTGTGCATTACAGAGGAGATTTTGGACATGAAACTGATGCACAGGACAACCACAGGAAAAGACATCTTTGAAAATGTATGTCAACGTGTAAACGACATGAAAATGCCTTTGGACAACTTGTGGGACTTACAACAGATGGAGCAACGGCGATGTGCAGTGAAAAAATGGATGAGCGGATGAGTAACACAAACAGTATCAACCCAAACTTTATCAGAGCCAAAGGTTTAAATCACCGCAAATTTCAGTCCTTTATGTGGGAAATAGATTCAGATTTTGGCGACATGCCTTATCACACAGAGGTGAGGTGGCTAAGTCGAGGAAGTTCTCAATAAAGTTTTTGACCTGTGCGAGAAAATCTGTCAGTTCATGGACAGTTAAAGGAAAAGACTCCACAGTTCTGCATGATGAAAAGTGGAGGTGTGAGTTGGCGTTTCCGTCTGATATAGCAACGCATCTCAGCATCTTAATTCTTCAGCTCCAGGGACGGGACCCTGTCATCACTGACATGTATGATGAAGTGAAGGCATTTCAAGTGAAGCTACGCTTATGGGAGACACAGATGAAGCAATGCAACTTGTCTCACTTTCCGTTGCCAAATAATGTTCAATCAAATCAGCACGGTGTTCCCATAAGCACACTTTGCTGAGAAACTGAGTACACTATGCATTGAGTTTGCACGGAGCTTTGGTGACTTTGAAGTACAGAAAAATAATTTTGAACTGTTTCGCAACCCATTCATCGCTGACGTGGAAACTGCAGCTGATAGAGCTGCAGTGTAATGGGACACTTTGGGGCCTGCACATTTCTTTTGCTTCATTCCTGAGACAATGCCCCAGTTTCGTCTTCACACCGCTCAAACCCTCTGTATGTTTGGTAGCACATATCCGTGTGAGCAGCTGTTCTCTGTGATGAAGATTAACAAATCATCACACAGGTGTCGTCTCACTGATGCACACCTGTAGCGCATCCTGGGAATCTCCACATCACAGAACCTTCCCTCAAACATCAACAAACTTGTTGCCAAGAAAAGATGGCAAGCCCCTGAATTTTTATCACATTAGAGACACTGAGGACTTGTGGGGGGCGGATGGCGCATCTTGGGAGACCCTGCAGTCTACAAGCATTGGGGTGCCCATGCTCTGTCTGCCCCCCCAATTTTAATTGCACCATAGTCATCTACACACTACCACACCTACACATCCATACCTTACATTAACACACCCTACACTCATTTTGGACGGGGGGGGCGTGGGGCTTTCCTGCTGCCCCCATTGCTGGCCCTGCAGAGGTTGGACGGGGGGGTCAGTGGTCTGGGGGAAGAGTGTCGGTTCTGCTACAGGGGTTAAGTTGGTGTCTCCGGGGGAAGGGTCAGCCCCCTGGCGCAGGACGGGGTTGGGGTGGGATTTGGGCCGTGCTGTTGTTTGGTGGCCCCTCGGCTGCCGGTCCAAGTGGGTCTGATTTGCTCTGGCCCTCGTTTACACCTGTGGAGGGCTTGGTCCCCTGCTGGGTCGGGGGTGGGGTTTGCTTTCCCTGGGGTCCTGCAGAAAGGGCGTGGTGGGTCTCAGCCCACCCTGTTTGGGGGAGCTCCGGCCTCTCTGGTGCCTTGCTGCTCCTGCGGCCTGGGTGGGTCCCGGGTCGGCGGGACTCTGTGGCTGTGGGCTGGGCTTGCGCTGGGGCGGGTGGCCTTGGGTGGGCCCGGGGGGCTTCCGCTCCCGTGTCCCCCGGTGGACCTCCCAAGGCCTCCCCGGCCTGGGGGCTGCCGCTTCCGTGTTCTCCTGCTGGTTCTCGCTTGGGTCGGGCCTGCGACGGTCTCTGGGCTCGGTGTCCCGGGGCCCCTCATGTTCTGTGGGGTCTTTGGGTGCTCTGGTGGCCTGTGTCATGACCTTCCGGCTCCTTGGCACTGGGGGGTGGTGTTCACCTTCCCCCGTCAACTACCTACAACATCACATGACAAACTTACACACACACACACACACACACACACACACACACATGCACACACACACACACTACGCAATGGATAGTTGTGTAGAGGCAATTGCCTCATGAATACTACTGGGTTAGTTCTTTAGCAATTTTTGTTACAATTGTGGGCATCCTCCACGCAGATGCCAGCCTGATAAGCAAACTGCAGCGGGTCCAGGCAGTCGTGTCGGGCCTGAGGTGTTGCAGGACCAGTCTCTCAAAGGTTTTCATGAAGTGTGACGTTAGAGCCACAGGCCTGAAGTCATTTAGAGCACTGGGACGTCCCTTCTTGGGCACCGGGACAATACAGGATGTCTTCCAGATCGTGGGCACACTTTCAGCCTCAGTGAGAGGTCAAAAAGATGTGTGAAGACTCCTGCCAGCTGCTCCGCACACACCCTGAGCACCCATGGGTTGATGTCGTCTGGTAAGCGGTAAGCGTATTGCGTCACTTCCTGTTGTCCGTGTCTGGTCGTCTTGCTGTGCCTTGCTAACAATCTGGGAGGCTTTTTAACTACATTAATTGTTTAACTGCTGTGCACTAAAAGTGTAAACCCTTGTACTTAAGCACCCTTCAGCCCTCTCTCATTTTAATGAATTGTATCGCTAGTCTTACAACCATTCTGTGTCGCGATAACCAACTCAGGTAGTGTACCTGGCGCACAACGATGGCTTCTCCCTCTCGCTCTCCTCTTCTCTCTTGCTCAGTGTGTCACGTGTTTAGTTATTTCTCAGCCTCTTTTAGTGATAATGGTACATGTATTAAGTGTATTTTTTTGCTGCGTTGGAGGCGAGCCTTAGTGATTTGGAGGCTACGATCCGCACCTTGCAAACCAAACCAGTAGCTTTGCTAACTGACCAGCCCCCATTAATCAGTGTGGGTCGACTGAGAGCAGCTCCCCGATTCCCCCCAGCAGCTCCCGAGCAGCCGGGAAACCAGGAAGGTTGGGTGACTATTTGAAGGAAACATCGTCCTAAGCAGAAGCCCACGGTTCACCACCCATCCATTCACGTTTCCAACAGATTCTCCCCACTCAGTGACGCACCCTCTGAGAAACCAACTCTAGTAATTGGCAGCTCTATATTGCGAAACGTGACATTTTCCACACCAGCGACCATAGTCAAATGTATTCCCGGGGCCAGAGCGGGCGACGTGGAATCAAATTTAAAGCTGCTGGCAAAGAGTAACCGTAAGTACAGAAAGATTATAATTCATGTCGCCGGTAATGACATTCGGCTACGCCAGTCAGAAGTCACTAAAATTAATGTTGAGTCGGAGTGTGCTTTTGCCAAACTCTGTCGGACTCCGTAGTTTTCTCTGGTCCCCTGCCTAATCTGACCAGTGACGACATGTTTAGTCGCATGTTATCATTCAACCGCTGGCTTTTGTGTCCAGCAAATGACGTGGGTTTCATTGATAATTGACAAACTTTCTGGGGAAGACCTGGTCTAATTAGGAGAGACATCATCCATCCTACTTGGGAAGGAGCTGCTCTCATTTCTAGAAATATGGCCAGATTTATTAGTCAGCCAAATTGACAATTCAGAGTTGAGGCCAGGAAGCAGAGTTGCAGTCTTACACACTTCTCCGCGCTTCCTTTAGAGTCATCCACCTACAACCCCATAGAGACTGTGTCTATCCCTTGTCCACATAAATCTAATAAATTCACTAAATCAAATAACAAGAGTTCACATAGGAACTTAATAAAAATCAATACCACTAATGAGGCAGTTTACAAAGTAAAGAGACTTAAATGTGGACTCTTGAATATCAGATCCCTATCATCTAAAGGTGTATTAATAAATGAGCTTATATCAGATAACAATATTGATTTATTCTGCCTTACTGAAACTTGGCTGTGCCAAGACGAATATGTAAGTCTTAATAAATCCACTCCTCCCAGTCACATTAACACACACATTCCCAGAGACACTGGCAGAGGTGGTGGAGTTGCAGCCATTTTCAATTCTGCCCTATTAATAAACCCTAAGCCCAAACAAAAATTTAGTTCATTTGAAAATCTCATTCTTAGCATTTCCGATCCAACCATGAAAACTCCAATTATGTTTGTTATAGTGTATCGAGCACCTGGACCCTACACTGAATTTCTATCTGAATTCTCAGAGTTTCTCTCAGCTTTGGTCTCTCAGCTTTGGTCCTCAAAACAGATAAAGTCATTATTGTAGGTGACTTTAATATCCATGTAGACATTGAAAACGACAGCCTTGGTACGGCATTTCTTTCACTGTTAGATTCATTCAGCTTCTGCCAGTGTGTACAAGAATCAACTCACACTTTTAATCACACCCTTGATCTTATTCTGATATATGGCATTGAAATTGAGCACTTAAAAGTCTCTGCGCAAAATATGCTTTTATCAAATCAAATCAAATCAAATTTATTTAAATAGCGCCAAATCATAACATACTTACATCAAAGCACTTTACATATAGAGTAGGTCTAGACCAAACTCTTTATGGAATTATTTAAAAAGACCCAACAAAAGGTCATTATCAGATCATTATCTTCTAACATTTGAATTTCTGCTCATCAACTATAAACCAAGAGTCACTAGTTATTATAGCAGATGCATATCTGAGGACACTGTTGAAAATTTTAAAGAAATGATTCCCTCTGCATTAATTTCAGTGCCATATCCCAAAATAACAGAGGAGTCATATCTTAAATTTAGCCCCTCCCAGCTTGATCACCTTGCCGATTTCACTGCCGGCTCTCTACGTGCTTCACTCGATTCTATTGCCCCAGTTAAAAAGAAAACAAAACCAGTCAAGAGACTAGCTCCATGGTATAATCTTAATACTCGCAAGTTAAAACAGAAAACTCATAAACTTGAAAAGAAATAGCGTTCCACTAAACTGGAAGACTCTTTCAAAGATTCTAGAGAAAGCAGTAGCTCAACAACTATGTGGCTTTCTTCAGGATAATAGTCTATTTGAAAAGTTTCAGTCAGATTTTAGAAAGCATCACAGCACAGAAACGGCATTGGGAAATGTTACAAATGACCTCTTCACTGCATCTGATGAGGGACTTATCTCTGTACTAGTCTTATTAGATCTTAGCACATCTTTTGACACTATCGATCATCACATCTTACTACAGAGGATGGAACACCAAATTGCTAATAAAGGATCTGCTTTAAGATGGTTTAAGTCCTACCTATCTGATAGATAGAATTTTGTTCATGTTAATGATGAATCATCAAGATATGACAAGGTTAGTCACGGAGTCCCACAAGGTTCTGTGCTTGGACCATTACTATTTACTCTATATATGCTTCCTTTAGGTAAGATTATTAGAAAGCACTGCATACATTTTCATTGTTATGCAGATGACACACAACTATACTTATCAATTAAACCAGATGAAACCCATAATTTAGCTAATCTACAGACATGTCTTAAGG